>APFE030878249.1:0-23371 GCA_000404065.3 Pinus taeda
GGTGTTCCCCTTCCCTATGTCCAAGGAACCACGGACAAGATTGCTCGGATCCTCAGGAGGTTCGATATTCCCTCAACCTTCAGGCCCCTCAGCACCATTCGTAATTCCCTCAGATCGGTAAAAGATCCCGTTAACCCTAAGGACATGAAGGGTGTTTATTTAATCCCTTGTTCTTGTGGGACTCCCTATATCGGGGAAACAGGACGCTCCATCCAGCAGAGAATTAGCGAACATGCAGCTGACCTGAGACATGGGAGAACCAGGTCTTCAGCATTAGCAGAACATGTGGATAAGACCAAGCATCAGGTCTGCATTGAGGAGGCCAAGGTGGTTGCTAGAGTTGCGCAATTCCATCATCGTAAGCTCAGGGAAGCTATTGAAATTGAAAGAAGGCCTAACAATCTCAACAGAGATGACGACTGGAAGATCAGTAGATGTTGGATTCCTGCCCTTTCATCTTAGCGATTCTTCCTCTCCCCGCCTCCTTTCTTCCTCTTCCTTTTTTTTTTTAGTTTGATGTTTGATTTTGATTTTGATTTTGATTTATTCTATTTATTATTATTATTATTCATTTATTGAATGTATTATTTTTATTTTATTTTATTTAATTTTTATTTTTTAATTTAATTTAATTTTGTATTGATATTTATTAGTGTTATTATTATTAGTATTATTTTTTTGGTATTGTGGTTACATTAATTTAATGAAGCTATTATTATTAATATATATATGTATAATGATGAGTGAATTATTATGTACAATAATATTAATTCACATTATTGTAATAATATTAATTATTAAACGTTTGATATATTATTTGTAATAATTGTAGATTCTATTTTTATGTTATATATATATATATAGATATATATATATATATATATAAACTAAGTATTTTAATCTTGACTATAATATATTTATATATGTAAGTATTATTAGATAATTTATCTACTATTATTAGAATATTTATGTATATACACATATATAACAATTTAGTAAAATAATGAATTATTTATAATTAAACTAACCCTTTCTATTTTATTTTTATAGATAAGAAAAGGAATTAATATTAACAAGAAGTGGATAATTTATTAATAAATAATTTAAATTATACACTTTGTTTACCATTCTTAATTATTTCGTATTTATTTATATAATTTTAATCCTATTATAATATTTATATATGTATTTAATTATTTAATTTTTGAATAAATAAATGAATTGTTATAAATAGAAACCAACCATTTACTTATTCTTACCTAATTTATCTTAGTTCTAAAAATAATAATAATATTAATTATTTGACCTGGGCCTCAAGTCAAATTAGCCGTTTATCTTGTTAGCCGTTGGAGTCTCTACTCAAACTATTTAACTTGCTGGACTGGATCTGGTTCTTCAACTTGTCCTGACGATGAACCACACTGGTTGGTTCGAAACGCGTCGACAAATGTCTTCTATATGTGATTTATGCCGAAATTCTTCTTATAACATTGAAGGGATTGTATTTTACCAATTATAGATAAAATTGAATTAATAATATTTTTAATAATATTTTGTTATCTCATCAAAACTTTATGAATATTAGCGATTTCACATAGTGGGCATCTACCAAAATGCACATTTTCTATTATGAAGGAAATTGTCATAACCCCATTTTCCACTTCATTATAGTGAGAGAGACCCAAGTCAACTTACCTCAGTTATTGGTTTGAATGCATGCCCTTTCACGTTTTCTTTTAATTTTGTGGGATTTATTCCATGTTAAAATGGTGAAATTACACAATTGAGTAAATTCTCATAAATATTTTTGTCAAAATTTTATAATTATGAGATATTAATAATTGAGTCAATTGAGAAAAAACTCATAATTGAGGAAAAGGTTTCTAGACCTTGTCATTCCCAAGGAGATCAAATTGAACCACTTGTGTATGAGTTGGCTACGAGTTCATCACTATAAGTTTCATAATTTCTCAAACCCCTAGTTGTCTAGATACATTCTGAGAGAGGATAGAATGAACATATATAATCTCACCAAAAAGAAAGGGGGCTAGATCTAGTATCCATATTATAGTGCGAGAGCTCTACTGCATTAGAAGAAGGAGGTCGATGCTTCCATTTTGTTGGGTATAATTATTTTGCATTTATTTCTTATGATTAATAGAGGTTGACGATTCCTTCTCATACATGTTATGTGTCTATCATTAGAGGAAATTTTATTCTAAAAGTTCCCATGAAAATTTCTTGTAATTTCCATGCCATAATATGTAAACCAATCAAAAACATTTAAATTTTGAAAGAGGTACATGTAAATATTTTGGAGGGAAAAGATAAAAACTAATTTTTTAATTGTATTTTTTGTTTGTCCTTATAGGTTTAGTCAAATTTCAATTGTAGACACTTATTGGATGCATAATTAAATTCCACATCCAATGAGAACTCTTTATTCATACTTTTGAAAAGACCCACATTGATAAAAATTGAAGATTCGTTAAAAAGGGATGTTCAACATGTTTTTCTAATGTATCTTCAATTTTTATCAATGTGGATCTTCTCAAAAATATGCATAATGGGTAATCATTGGATGTGGAATTCAATTCTGCATCCAACAAGTGTCTACACTTGAAATTTGAGTAAACTTATAAAGAGATAAGTCAAAAATACAATTAAAAATTTAGTTTTCTTCTTTTTCTTCCAAGTTCATAACTCTTATTTTATTATTTTAACTATTATTTTATTATTTTTTTCTTAGAAAGGCCACTTTTCCGCTGAAATATCCCCTAATTATTGTCTTTAAAGTGTGGTTGTTATGAGGTATTTTAGTAAGCAAAATTTAAGCTATTAGTTACTTTAATAACAATAAAATATCTTGAAATAATCTATGATAGGATGCTAATTTTAACCCTTAATAAGTTATCAACTATATATATATATAATATAATATATATAAATAATATATATATATATATAATTTATTATAATATATAAATCAATCATGACCCTTAGGTTACTAATACTGATACTTTGATTATAGCTTTAAAAAATAACTAATAAATAAGTATTATCATTTATTTATTTTATTTTTTATTTTATTTTTATAACTTTATAAAGAACTATTAATTTATTATTATCATTATTATTAATATTTAATTCATTTATTTATTAATTAGGTTATAACATGTCCATTTAACTCGTATTTAATAAGAATAAACTAACTAAAATACTCCAAATATTTATAATGTAAAAATTTATAATTAAATATTATTTTATTAATATTTAAATTATTTAGTTTAATATAGATTAATAACATAAAATGGTCCTTTTACTTTTATTTTGATTAATTTATTTATTTAAATATAGGTTTTTGCCCCTAATCCAGTCCTTCTAACCATTTCCCAGTCAAATTTAGCCGTTATCTGGTCAAAAATTATAGCCGTTGGATATTCTAATCTAACTATTTAAGATGCTAAGCTAGATCTGATTCTTCAACTTGTCCTGATGATGAACCACACTCGTTGGTTCAAAACGTGTCAACAAATGAAATTTCTTGTGATTTACACCAAAAAATCTCTCATAAACTTGATATGGATCACAGAAGCCTCAATTCAACAAGTTATTTTTATGTTGATTAGCCCAATGCAAAAGGTTTGTGTTTTTTGTTTGTTGGTGTTTGTGTCTAGGCCTTTGGATTGTGATAGTTGGGAGCGAGATTCTCAACATCAAGCCCAACACCCTACACTGAGCTATGAGGGATCAATTATTTTCTTAACCTCATTGCATGATAACATCATGTATGAAAGTACTAATTAGATATGAATTTAATTTGTTTGTCATATTTATCATTGCACACACCAATTATAGGTAAGGTCTAAGGAGCTTACTAGGTTAAAAATAACCTACTCTTATTAGGTGAAACTCTCCTATAACAGAACTAACAACTCCACTAGGGAGTTAGCCTTGAATTTATTGGATATCTTCTTGTTGTGGTTTATTTTGCCTTTTGTTGCTTTGAAAACCTTCTTTGGGTTCATTTGAATTGTTTTGGGCTATTTTTGTCTAATTAACCTTGCATTTGGCTTGATCTTACTCATATTTCCCTATCATCACTGGATTGTAACCACATACAAAGTGAAGATACCTATGATCACAAGGTGCTAGTCCTATCCTCTATGAGGATCATCACAATGTTCTACACTTAGTCCCATCAAGGTTACTATAAATTTGGATATCTTGAGGCCTTATCCAATAGGAATTGGTTTCATCCTTTTGGTATATTCTTAGGTTACTTGTCTTAGTGTAGATCTGGTGTTGATATAATTCAGTTTTGCATTCCTGCATTGGATTTGTCTTCTCTTTAGTCCTAGGGTTTCTTTTTAAAACAAATTTGTTTATTTTCGAAGTATGATCTTTTAGATATGCTATTAACTTTATGGATCTATGATTTACTTCCATTTGTAGCCTAGATTTATTGCAGATTTGATCTTTTACTCTCATTGTGTGTTTGACCTATTGATTGGCCATCTTTGGTTTCTCATTAGTTTTGGTTGTGAAAATCTTGACAGGAAAGGTTTATTTGTGTGAATTTGATATGTTCTTTGTATCAGATTCATTATTCATTATGTGTTACCACTCCTCTCTAGTTCCTCCTCAAATTAGGGTTTTGGTTTTTTTTACTTGTGTACACCATTGTCTCTTTTATACACTAAGCTAAAAACATTACTTCATTTTCATTATGTATTTAATCTATATCAACTTTCTTTTGATTGCTTGTGAGTGATTTTGTTTGAAAAATCCCAATTGTAGAGTTTTTGAGTGTCTTGTGTTCTTTCTTGGTGGTATTTTTGCTCTCATTTTTAGTAATTTGTTTTGGTTGTTTTCTTGGGTATGATTTGTTATGAACTTAGAGAATTTCATGTGATTGTTTATTAAGAGTGTTTGAAGTTGTTATTTTAATTTTAAAAATGAAAAGACTTTTTACCCTCCTCTTGTTAGTTTTTATTGAATTGAAAAGAAAAAATATTGTGCATTTCCATGTAGCTGCATTAAGGTGTTTCTAACAAGAATTGATTCACACCATCTAAGTTTCATGTCGTTACCCTATTTAGTAAACAACAACCTATTAAAATTATTGTTGTAATAAAACTTATTCGACTCATATTTATTTTCACTAGCAGTGCACCAACATTAGTATGGGCTAAGTTCTTGGAATATGAGTGTGAGGTTAACTGCCCCAATACTAAGAAAACAAACCTTGCATCTTACAGTAGGGAAGGAAAATCCACTTTCAATGATACAGTTAGGGAAGTCATTCTAACAAAAGGGTTAATCATGAGGTCACATTAGGGCTAGTGGATTGATACGACCTATTTCCTTGGCCTTGGTGGCATGGTTTATTGGGTATGCACATATTACAAATGGTGTTATTAGAATATTTTGTTGTAGCACTTGGGGACCACTTGGATGAGGAGACCTTGATTAGATAGATCTCTCAAGGGGGTTTCAAACATTGTTTTCCTGCCCTATTTTGTGAATATGACTAGTAATTGTCCCCCTAATATGTGATGTTGTTGGTGGTATCCTTAATGGACTTTCTGTGGGAGCTTTTACATGGTTGACAGGGAGGGGTTCGTCCTCTTTGTACTTATGGAATATTTCAAGTATACTCACTTGATCCTCCTAGAGGGTACCTCATGTCTAATCAGGGTGCTTGGATTGTGTTTAAAAGGGTCTTTAAGAATGTACCTATTATAACTATCCCAACCACATCTTCACTTTCAACCTATGCCATGATCAAGTAGGATTTGGAAATGGGAAGATCCTTTCTCTATGTCTTTGTTTTGTGTATGTTTACCTTTAGGGTCTCTTTTACATAGTGTTTCTTGGTTTGAGCCATAGTTTGGCCATAGGGGTGTATTAATTGTATTAATTTGATAATAAACATATATTCACTATGGTTGAACAAAGTAACCAACATTATCATAAATTGTTATGCCTTTCTCTTGAAGAGGAAGGTCCACCACCACATTGATGTAGGTTAATTCTAGTAATAGAAAACTTATACCATACTCAAGTTGGGAGGGATAGCTTTGGTCTAAGGGAGAAAGATCATATCACTGTTGAGATAATTGAGAAAAGTCCTTTGCCACACTATAAACCATCCTTGACTAACCCTCTCAACCTAGTTCTAGTGCAATTGAATCCTGACGATAGTGAATATTTTTATGTGCATGTTCCTTATATGCCTAGTGAAAATACTTATTTTTCTATGAAGGTGATAGGTTTCACTTTACCTTATGCATCAACAGTCTCTACTGCCATTTCATCTTTACCACCACTTAGTGTACGATGATCCATACCTCATTCCACACCTCTCACATCATCTTAGGGAATTCCACTAGTTATGTTTGTGACCCTGTCACATTTTCCACCCTTTTCTATGTTTATGCCTTCCACTAGATTCGTTCTTAGAGTGGGGAAAATTCTAGTCAAACCATGGAGCTGGGATATTTACTACTAACTCATCCTAACATTTTATTCCTATATTTAGCATGGGAATTTTTACTTCTAGGAACATTATGGGGGGATAATCTTTTGGTTCTAGTTAGGATGGGGGCAAATTTATTTCTAGCAATATTTCGCAACCTTTTTTTGGTTCTGTGTTTGAAGGGATGCCCTACTCTAGAGGTTCCTTTTCGTATGGGTAGGTTAGTATACTTGGGGGAATTGTCCCCATTAGTACCAATATTCTTATGATCTCTAATAGTTATGATGGTGCTTATGCACATGGAGGCCTTCTCTCTAGTACTCGGTACAGTCCTATTTGTAACCAAACCTATAGGAGTCCTTTGTTCTTTAGTGATAGTTAACCTGGGGGAACAATCCTTACACCTCATCTGTTGGCCTGAGATATCAGTATACTAGGATGAATTATAACCTTCGTCCAAATCCTTCTACCTTTAACTACAAAATGGGGGGAGCTTATGGTCCATCTAGGGGTTATGACCCTTATAAATCCTTTGGTCATTTACAAATTTCTTTTCTAACACCTCTCGATTTGCAAGACTTGGATAAGATGATCAAAGACCCCATTTTTCATGATCCTAGATGGCCACCTATGCCAACAAGTTACCTTCAAATATTCCCAAGTTTTAAGGGAAACCACAAGAGAATCCTTCTACACATATCACCACCTTTCATTTATGGTGTTCATCTAATTATTTAGTGGATGATTATGTGAAGTTGAGATTCTTTCAAGGAAATATAATGTGGGATGCCACTAAAGGGTATATATAACTTCATTGGGCATCCTATAGAGACTTTTCTTCCTTAGCTTGTAGGTTCCTAAACCACTTTCAGTTACCCACTAGGCAAGATCTTGGGATTGGCCTTTTATCAAATTTCAAACAAGATGATGCCACTCATATTTGTGATCATATTCATGAGTGGTGTAGATGCAAGATGTTAGTATGAACTAGGCTTCCTGATGATGTCCTTAGAGATCGGTTGACCTAATCCCTTTGCCCACAAATTTTAGGGGTGCCACTATAATTAGGGAAGTTACTAAGGAGTAGATCATATTACGTGCTAAACATCTTGATATTATTTACTCTCAGTTGGGCACATTATATGATATCCTTCCCAATGCTCCTCAACCTTCTACAGACCCAAAAAGACCCAAGTCGGGACCATACTCTAGTGGGGTGATTAGTTCCCTTTCCTCTAATATTGTGAGATGTATATTTACTCAGCTAAGTAAAATAAAAATCACCTCTCAAGCCCAACAAGTGCGCCTAGATCTCAATAAGCATCGTATTATTATGAGCAGTCTATTGAGGTTCTTACACTGAATTCCACATTGCCTAATAATAATCAACAACCTAGTCGTAAGAATAATAAAAATTATAAACATAAAAACAAACCTGCTCAGAAGAACCAACAAAACCAACCTAATGAGGGTGGGGGCACAAGCAAACAACCTCACAAGGTTACGTTACCTTGTAATATTTATCAAGGTGAGCATCTGACTCATGAGATCCCTCATATGGATGAAGTCCATCACCTTCTTGCCACTTAAGAGCTACCTAAAAACCCAACCATATTGACTCATCCATTCCCCACTTAACCACAACAACAAATGGTTGTGTAGGCTCCTCAACCTCCAGAAGGGGGAAGAAAGGGCCACAATTTTATCCTAATGAAAATAATGCACCTATACTTTGTATCGAGAACAGATTAATTAAAGGAAATTTCAGCCTAAAAGTGGCCTCCTAAGGAAAAATATAAAATAATGGTTAAAATAATAAAATAAGAGGTATACCCTAATCAGGATGTGAGCTGATAGTTGGGACAGGCTAGTTGTAGTAATGACCAGTATCCTGGAAATTAGTACCATTGCTCCCCACATGCTCAAGGAAGGGGGTGCAGTGACCCTTGGCATGAATGCATGTTGGGGAGGTGGGAAAGGTGGTAGGACAGGAGCTAAGGCTAGGCATATAGGTGGACAAGTGAAATAGATGCGCAGTGTTAGAGGGTTAGCTTGTGGAGATAGGTGGTATTACAGTGTTGTGGGAGGACATTGAAACTAGAGAAGCCAAGCTCGATGACGAACGCATGCAGACTCTTGGTAATTATGTTCTGGTTGGGGTTTTGCTAGGGGGAGAGGAGGGTAATTAGCAAGAGAGCCTTGGTGGCAATGGGGAAGGAAATTGCTTGCAATTGCCTAGTTTTGCGTCCATACCCTCTGCAAGATGGGTAATGCCTATGACCGTTGGGGGGGAAGTTGTACGCTGCTAGGTTGGGAAGCACTGCGCTCCTTAAACATTGCTTGGGGGCAACTTAACTGTGGCAAGAAAATTCATGAGGGATAGGCGATGGTAGAAGGAAGCAAGGGGAAGCATCTGGTAGGAGGCTTGTGGCATAGCCATTCCTGCTACATGCAAAGTAAGTGTTGGGTTAACTAGAATTCCTACCGAAAAAATGGTAAGGCCAGAAAATCCGAGTGGAAACCTAGTTGGGTGGAACCCAAGTGTAGAGCCATTAATCCTTGGGCAGCGGGGGAAGGGAACCTAAACTAAAATGAGCAAATTGTAAGAAGCAAGAGGGGTTTGTGAGACTAGCTTAGGAAAGGGTCGGCTGACCTACATGTAAATGTTAGTAATGGGGAGTGGAAAAAGTGTTTGACAGGGGGTATGGTCTATGGATCTCCCCATTGCAGGTTGTGGTCTCAGGACCACCCCAGCTCAAATATTGAGAGAGCCTATGGAGAGGATAAGTAGGGGATGGCATAAAACGATGGAAAAAATAATTAGAAAAGAGCCACCAGGGGTGCCGCATAACTGCAATGTTGTATTTCAATTTAACTAACTATGGTTTTTACTAGTGTTCTGGAAAGTAGGTCGCGGCTCATGCTGCGAGGGGACGTGGTCATGGTAACACCAAGGAAAGACAAGGCATCAAGCACGTTGGAACCACGTAAGGGTAGCAATTCGGTAGAACACCTCATCACTGAAGCAGCAGAGGCTTACCGAGAGGGGACGGATGCTGGAATCCATAAATTGTTAGAAGAGTGGGAAGAGGAAGTAAAACAAGGCAGTGAGACAAAGGAAGAAATGAATAATTGGAGGACCTTAGTCTCAGATTCGGGCAACACCCAAGGAAGAATCACATAGTTTAAGAAAAATCTATACCTTTACTAGTTAATGAAGAGTTGATTAGGCAAGGAGATGGAACAAATTCCGTGGGAATGACAGTGACACTCCAGGGAATGCCAAGCTATAAGCAAGATTTGCAGAAAATCCTCTTTCAGCTGCATAAACAAGATATAAATTTGGATAGAATTGACAGCCATATCCCTTGCATACTAGAGCTAAATGATATGCCAGAGGCATCCGCCAAGGATACGACACCTGTTGAATCTGCCTCAGAGGAACAAAAGGATTAGACTCTTACACATGCATAATTTTGTTTTATGCAGATAACTTTTAATTTTTATGTTGCAAATATTAGTTTATATAGTTATGTAGAGTATGGACATGAAACAGAGACATATCTAGCTTGGCCAGAGAGATTAAGGCTATTTTGTTTTTGGATGGCTTACAATGCGAATCGGTGGCCAACAGGCTTGGTTTCCCTTCGAGGCAAGTTCAGGCCACCTGGTTTATCTGTGTGGTGTAAAATTTCTTATGTTTAATAGAAAATGGAATGGCCCTACCAATCTTAAAAAAAAAAAAAGAGTAATGAATTTTGGAGGGAAAAGAAAAAAACTACTTTTTTTAATTGTACTTTTGGCTTTTTTTCCTTACAGGTTTACTCAAATTTCAAGTGTAGACATTCATTGGATGCGGAATTAAATTTTGCATCGAATGAGTACCCATTATGAATATTTTTGAGAAGATCTGCATTGATAAAAAATAAAGATACATTAAAAAAGTGTGTTGAACGCGGTTTTTTAATGTATCTTTAATTTTTATCAATTTGGGTCTTACCAAAAAGTATGCATAATGGGTACTCGTTAGATGAAAAATTTAATTATGCATCAAACAAGTGTCTACACATGAAATTTGAGTAAATTTGTAAGGGGATAAGTGAAAAATACAATTTAAAAAGGTATTTGTTCTTCTTTTCCCTCCAAAATATTCACATGTACCTCTTTTTAAATTTAAATGATTTTTATTGGTTTACATATTATGAAATGGAAATTACGTGAAAATTTCATGGGCAATTTTAGGCTAAAGTTTTCTCTAATGAACATGACTATGCGAGCGAAATCCTATAACCCTTCTAAGTCGAATTCTACTTGTAAGGACTTGAGTACCCCTACTACTTCGACTGGACATCTCACATTAAATAAACATGTAGAACAGATATATCACCCAACTAAGGGTGTTGTTTGGAAGTCAACATACAATACCAATTCACAAGCTACCCAATATTATAGCCGTATTAAGGACCTTACCAAGCACCATGTTCCATGTAGGCCTTGGAGGTTTTGCAGAGTTTCTCTTAGAAACACAATTGATTACTATAAGACGGGTGGCTACCTCATAATCTAGTCTGACCACATTTGATGTTGAAGCTCCCCACTATAAAATCTCCCATCAAGTTTCCTTTGGTGGATGAGGGGTATTCTACTTGTGTGATGTTAGTGTCATGCTAGAAAGTTATCTCCAACACTTGCTAATTCAAGTACTATCTTACATGCCTTTGATGGACACCAATTTGTGGCTCAAGTCCTTCTTCTAAAGTTTTCATTTGAGCTAGGGGGAGAGAATGTGTATGTCGATGTTGAAGTTGTAGATGCTTCCTTATATTATAATCTACTCCTTGGCCATAGCTGGTTCTATGCTATGATTGCATTTATTTATTTATTATTTCATGTTCTTCACTTTCCCCATGAAGGTAACATTGCCAAAATAGATCAGTTAGATTACTACATACCGTCAACCAATTTTATCACTATGGGAAATGTTGTGCCATTCATTGGATATGGTCCCAGAGCTTATGAGATTGTTGGTGCATGATTGTTTAAAATATTGTCTCATATCGATGTCTCTCCTTAATGCACACCCAACATTCCTTCTTCTTCTACCACTTGTCCCATGCACATGATCTCATCTGTCACATATGGACCCCATAAGTCTCATGAACCTTAGGTGGTGCATTCTCCTTTAGAAGTAGATTAGTATGGTGATTGTTAGCTCTCTGTAATTTCGCTAGGTTGAAAAGAGAAACTCAGAGGTAACCACAAACTGTTTGGAAGATGAAATCTAGCCCTTCCAGCTTCAGAGAAGGCTCTCTCTTTCTACTCAATCACTAAAGACTAGTTTTAATGAAGAATGGTGGCTAGATCTTTGGCAAATAACATAGTTTATAGGTGTGGTTGTAGTGTAGATAAAAACCCGTTTGGCATGGATTTAGTAAAAACTAAGATCAATGACATGGTGGATGTGTGGTGAATTGGGAATTGTTGTTAAAAGGCAAGATAGAAACACTTCCTTATTCCAATTAATAGTTGCAGATGTGAGAAGAATAAAGAAAGTAGATATCCATCTCAATTCATCAAACAATGAATGAATCTTAAATGATTATATCAGAAAAAACACATGGGATGTCTAAATGGTTGCAACAGAGCACCATTAATTGGATGAATTCTGAAACAAGTTTTTCATTTAAACATCATACATAGAAATATAAAGCACACATAATAGGAAACACATACATAAGAGATTCGAATCACATGAATCTCTTAATAGATTTAATTAGGTACTTATGATCCACAAATTTCATTAAAACTCATAAAATAATTACAACATGCACCAAAAATAAGTCTTCTCACACTTGCCCAAAAACCCCTTCCTGTACATTCATCTGCATATGCCTTATATATTTACAATGATAAGCTTATATCCAAATTATTGGATTTGGAAATTCTAAATATAGATATTAGTTTCTAGAAATAAAACCATGAAAATAAACCTAAAATAAATTGTTTGCAGTGAAGTTTCAAATAGTTAAGAGTTAGAGTATTCGATTTGGAAAAGGTTTCCAAGTGTTTTGAGTAGTTCAAGTTTGATTAAGCTTATCCCCTAAATTTTTAAGCTAATGGCCACTTGTCAACATCTTCAAAATCGGTTTTGGAAGCGTTGGAGTCAAATATGAGTGGTCAAATAGTTGACTTGTCCAAAATCGCAGTATAAAAGCCCAACGACTATGTTTTTTGAATATATCCTAAATGGTAATATGTGTTGAGCTCATTTTTTTACAGTACGTTAATATCATTATAACCGTTATCCCCACAAATTTTGAGTCAAATCCGACTCATGGATATCGAGAAAATTCAAAAATGGTTGTGGATGACAATGGCTCATTTCTTGAAAACCATGAAGTATTTTGACCTGAAATTAAGTGAGATTATTCATCTCATCCCCATGCACATATTGTAAAAATTTCATGGAAAACAGTTACAAATTTTAAGAGATATCGTGAGAATATGTTGACTATGTGAAAGCGCAGCATAGAAGCATAGTGCTCCAAGCTTATACTATCTTCGGCCATCATATGACATGATGAGGGTACTGGGATGGAATGGAATGGTCCATATAAAATTTCAAACCCATGAGAAAACTTCTAGGCCAAACAAAAACCTTCAAACACCAAACCTTCTTCTTACAGCAGAAGCGCAACATAGTTGCACAAAGCACTTCCATCTTCATGACTTGATCAAACACTAATCTTCTGACTGAGAACAATGATTTGGAACTGATCAAAATATTCACAAAAACATCATGCATGGAAAAATTTCCAAAAATCTTGATTCCTCATTAAAATTTGATGCCTAGGTAAAAGCGCAACACCCCCTACAAACCTTGTGCAGTGAACCTTTCAGATTGTTCTATTGGAGGTTGATGTCATAGTACAGGCCCAATTTGATCACAAAAATTCTTAACCAAATGTCACTAGCTCATCCCAATAATGCAAGACCGGGACCATCATATCCCCACTTATGACTTGAATGGCTCATAACCCTATACTCACTTAACTCGACCTCTTTGAATATAAATGACTATTTGTATGACCTTTCACACACACTCACATAATTACATTCAATAATGAAAATGATATTATAAACTAAGTGTTGGCTTAGGGGGTCCTGACTCAGTTTCAAATTTAGTTGTGCCAACCAAGAAAACCCTACACTATTAGCCCTTTCAGTAATGGCCCACGTAGCACAGGCTGCAGTCTCACCCGAAGCAGTATTGGGGGATGCAAGAACCAATTTTCTACATCCAGAGACTAGTGTGATGTCTTTCAACACCTTTGATCTGCTTGCTCAGATCGATAGACTTCTAGGAATTTTTACTGTAACTAAGTTACAACTGCCTCTAGACCTTCGCGAAGGTTTATGATCAATCCTTGCAGACTATAAACAATCAATTTACCTACTTTTGCACATCAACCAACAACCCTATGTCAAGTTCTATGTAGATCTACTTGATTCATCAGAAAACATAAGATAAATAGCTTCTAACTTCATGGAAGTGGATAACCATTCATTTCATATATTATTAAGACAAATTCAATGAATTCGCGTAGCATTCATTCAATAATTCAGAAAACATATCATTAATCAGCAACATATAACATAAATAGATTCAATGGAGATACTCAGTAATTATTCAAAAAGTTGTCTTTATTGGTCTTTAATTCACCGATTACAAACTCTTATACCCTGTGCACATAGCTGTAGGGGTCCGTGCACTCAACTACGGACACTACCCAAGCCTCTTGCACACTCAGCTGCAGGAACCTTCCCTTCTCAACCTAAGTACAGGAAGCAGATTCTTCCTACCTTAGCACTTGCCCATGACAGCAAAACTCTTCAATGTACCCAATTTCCTATCTAAAGTTATCTCTAAGAATTGCTAAGACTCAGCTATTTATAGCTTTTAATATAATACCATGGCCCCCGGCTCATGGGCCAGTCTTCAAAATCGACCGAAACAAGGGGCTAAGACCCCTTTGACTCCTATCTATTTGCATGCTCTATGTCCACATTTCATAGATAATTTACATCTTTTTACAAAATTATTTACAAAAAATTGACTAATTTAACTCAATTCCACCCCTGGGGATCCCATCCCAACGCTAAGACCCATAGCTTGATCTTCTACAAGATCATAGCCAAACCTTTATACATTTATCATAATTTGACAAACAAAGCTTTTTTCTGACTATTATGACTATAGGATACTAAAAGCGATCATATGCCACCTATAGTGGAAGAGATTGCCTCATCTGAAATACTATTAGAACCTCCTAACACTTCTTATAACCTCCATATGAATATGGAATGTGACCAAGATTATTTTCCCACACGAGATGTCACTCTGCCTCTTCCACATGACTCCCTTGATAAAGATTCTTCTTCTCAGCAAGTCATCTTGTAGTTCATAGATTCACCTATTTATAATCCTAGGGAGATTATGCCTCTTAATGCACTTATTCTCTTGAGTTAGAAAATATATAGGTTGGAAAAGAAAATATTGAATTGACATAGGCGTCATTTTCATAGTCATCCCTAGAAATACCACCCTTATACTGAGTCAAGTCTTGGGGTTCTAATGTTGAACTTGCCAATGGATTGTCCAACTCATACCCACCTGTCGATGAGTTTGTTGTATCCCCTTTATGTAGTGATAGTCCTTATCAAGTAGTTGTATTATCTCAAATGACCACTCACTTGTGATGTTCTTAGGTCATTCCTAATAACATTATGATTCTAGGTCTTCCCTAGTATCATCAACCTTTAGGAATTGGGTAGTTCAACTTTCTATGGCATGGATGCATTATGGTGTGCCATACGGTAACTCCATTCCTCCATGAGTTCATGTATGGGAATCCTTGGCTTGTTCCTAACAGTGGGCACACCTTGACATGACCTATTAGACTGAATCACATGTGTACATATTGTACATAGGAGTGTGTGTGATGTTTTTATATATTTTTGGTTTGGTGTGTGATGCAAGCTCTTTTCTAGTACATCATATATTCCAAAAAATCCAAAAATAAATAAAAAATCAAAACTATATGGTCCTATTTTTACCTAGTCCATGTTTTATTTCTTTCATTATGTGATTTAACCATGGGTATTTTTTTTCTAGGTGGGTTTTACATGATATGGTGGTCATCTTTATTACGACATTTATTGCACCTTATGTGTGTTTCTCTTGAACTTGTCATATAGGGGTAGGTCTCTCATTTCCATCTTCATTGCATTATTGATAGTCATTGCAATTTTCATTATGCCTTAGGTTTGAACCTACAAAGTGGTGACATTAGCTCATCTCTTTTATGCATGTCTTAACTTGGAGACAAAGCCTACCTTTACAAAGATGCCTTTTTTTGCACCTCTTTGTCGTGTTGGTATCTATGTAGTGTCTCATTTAATCTTGTTTGGAATCCCTTCTTTTGACCTTACATGACCTAGAATCTAGACCTCATATACTCTTCTTTGTCACTTTCTAAAGTTACCCCATGAGGATTCCACACTTTATATACCTTTTGATTGTTTCATCTATTTAACCTATTTTATGCCTGTTGATAAGCCTTGGTTCATTTCACCACTGTTGTCATCCTCTCCTTGTCCTATTGCTTTCTTTCACCTAGCATTCTTACCCTTTCTTGGAGGAGAGACTACGATGAGTGTTCATATTTTCTAGCCTCTCTGACTCCTTATGCTTTGAGTTGTTCCATCATATTGGAACTAGTTGCTACCCGTATACCACTTGTTCCTCCAGGATGAGCTTCCTTTTGGCCTTAGTATAAAACTTACGAAAAATGGACCTATTGAACATACTTGTCTTCTCTTTCATGCCCATTAAACCATGAAGAACTAAAAAGATGAAAGGGAAAGGGAATCATTTCTTTGTATTATTATTCAAAATGACAGCCTAAGTCGCGTCACCCTTGAACATGGCACTTGTTTGAGACCTTGTCTCACAATTAGGTTTTAGGTTGCCTAGGAGCCATACCATACATATGTGTCTATCTAATCCTTTAGCTGGTTACTCTTCCAGACACTATGGAGTAGTTTCATGATATCACATGATGCCCATTAGTCATGTTTCCAAGTCATCTTTTTTTGTGTCGTTATGTGTTCAAGGGAAGTCTTAGCTTGTGTCGACCATCTGTAGTCCTTATTGACCTTTTTGAGTTGCCCATATCTATGTTAGTAGTATTTATTCATATCATAACTTCATCCATTCATGTAATATCTCATTCTATTCCGTGTATTGATAGGGAAAACATTAAGGTCCTCCTTCAACAAATATTATTTTTTTGATTTCAACTCATTATTCAGGAGCTTGATTTGGGAACCAATAATACCTTCGAGCTTACAAACCTTAGTGGAAGGTTTCCTTGTGATTGGTAGTAGTTTGAAATAATTGAATCCTAATTAGTCGAGTCCACAAGTGTTCAAAATCAATTCATTCATTGACACTTAGTGGAATGTAATAGGTACCTTGATGTAACCGCCCCTCCCACATTTACCCAAATTCACAACCTCGCCAACGTAAACATGAGAGAAGTGTCACTATGATATGAACTGACCTCCAAGTCCTAGTTATGGAAGTGTGGTTGACATAATGAAAACTTACAAACATCCCTCAAGGACTACAGGCCACTCAGGACCCTACAAACCACCCCAAGTGATCAATCCCTGAGTTGGAGTTCTTTTCACGAGGAAAAATCCCCAACCACATGCACAACACAACTTTAGTGTTGGTATGAGGTCCCAACCGCATGAATAGGTCTACTTCCATGTGGCTATGACCCGAAAATTGGAGTTATGTCAAAGTTTATGAGATATGAGCCATTTTTTTAGGCTAGCTTCCATACCATTGCCTAGAACTTCCTGTAACTTTCTAGAAACATAAAGAATATGATTACAAGGATAACAAAACAAAACTCAAGCAAGAAATTCACCTAGACATTCCTAATCCATGATAGACATTTTGTTAAACATATGGTAAATGCAAACACTATATGTCATGAATGCGTATCTAATCATACACTTTTGGATTTCAATTGAGAATCACCAAGAATGCACCAAGCCCTCTCTAGCTAGTTGCAATAACAATTGTTAAACCATGCATTCATCAATGATACAATAACTTATCAAAACATGTCAAGAGACATAGATATAATACATCATATAATAAAAATATAACTAGCATATAAATAAAATGGAACTCATGGAAAATCAGCCATACAATCACCACCATAATCACTACAAATGATCATAGATCACAATAGGAAAATATCTCATATTAATATATGAAAATGTCAACCAAGTCAGGGACTTCCATGTACTAGTAGACTATACATTGGGCTAAACCAAATCTCTATTTTAGTTGATCACCCATGTGCCATATTCCAAGCATGAATATGGGATCATAGGGGTTAAAAAAAAAAAACAGGGCCTCCAGAGGCTAAAATCACCTCAACCGTAAAGCACAATGATCTCACCTACATGGTTTAGAAATCACTAACATCAACTAGATCAGTCTCTACCCAAGTTTTTGAGGGCTCTAGGAAATAGTAACTCAACCCACAACTAATCAGGACTCCAAAGAATTTGTTCCAATTTATAGCTCAAGGTACTATTAACTCAACTCACAAGGCTCCATTATGTTTTTCCCAACCCGCAGGCTCTAGGAACTAGTAACTAAACCCAAGCTATTATAGGGCTCTAGAGTGTTTGTTCCAACCCAAAACCATAGGGAACTTGAGAACCAATCATAAAAACAAGTGGGAAACAAACAACACCATGGTTATCCAAGAAATGACAAGGCAAGGCGGAAACCACTATCAATCCTAAAAAATATCTATGTCAATGACAACACATAACCAAGGAACCACATGCATAAACCATGCATCCTAAAACCAGCAAGGAAATCACACATGCATCCTTTTACCTACAAAGTATCCATGTTGTCGATTTTTATCCAACATTTCCTTTGCATTCCCTTGCTTTCCTTCAAGGAAAATTTTAGGGGCTAATATTCCCAAGTGGGCAAATTTTCCATGCTTTAAAAAAAAAAAATCAATTCGTGAATTTCCAAATTTTTTAGAATATGATTCGCCCAAATTTCATAGTATAAGAATATTTTACCTTAGAAATCGCTAACATTTTATAGAGACAATACAAAACCAATAGTAATATGAATATTTTTACAAAAGTATCGCCAAGCCTTTTACAATTTTCATATTAGGGACTAGTAATATTCACCAAGATTTCTAAACTTTAAGATAAATTTCTATCCTTAAAATTTTCCCTTATTTCCTTTTATTTCTTTCTCCAATCCAAGTGAGTGCTTGAGTGCAACAATCATGCTCCAAGAATTCTCTAAGTGTGCAAGAGTGTATGAGCAAGAGAATGAAAGGAGAATTCCACTCGAAACTGCCAAAAAGTTGTAATGTGAAAAAGGTGAGCAAAAGCTAGCAATTAATTCTTTGATATTTTATTATTGATGTCTCTTTTTTCTTCAATTTCCTGCATTTTCCCTCTCTATTCCCTTGCATGAAAATTTGTGTCTCTTCACCTTGCTTTTCTCCTATTTTCCTTTATTTTCATAATTAAAAGCCAATTATTTCCTCTTGCCTTTGTTAATACCTTTGCCGATTTCCATAGCCATTAATTAATCACAAGTTATGTCAACTAAAGTGTTTTTCCACACATTCATCTTGGAATATGTGTCACATGACCTTGGTCTTATTTTATTTACTTGGAAAATCAACCAGGGGTTGTTACAAACCCATTCCCCTTGGTAGAATATTATCCTCGGTTTTCAATAATGCTTATAACCAGTAAAACATGCTTCCCATGGATATATATATAATATATATAATATATATATATATATATATATATATATATATATATATATATATATATATATATATATATATATATATATAACAAAAAACACATAAACCAAACACATATTCTCAAACAAATAAAGAAGGATACAAAGCCTGCATTTGATCAACCATCTCCCATGTAGCTTCATCAAGCCCAAAGTGCTTCCACTACACTTTAACTTGCTTGATTGCTTAAATCTAGAGCATGAATTCTTTCTAATGCAAAATGCATTAAGTTTCTAGCTAGAATTCTCCCTCTGGTTCCACCTACAATACAAACCAATCAATAAAATGATCAACATCTTGCACATATTTCTTAAGCAATGAAAATTGAAAAACATCATGGACTTTCACTATTGGTAGTAGTGTAAGTCGATAGGCCACTGGTCCAATCCTCTCAAGGATATTGAAAGGTCCACAAAACTGACGTGCCAACTTGGCACATGATCAAATCCTCTCAAGGATATTGAAAGGCCCACAATACTGACATGCCAACTTGGCCCATGATCCAATCCTTAAGGAGATCCTCTTAGGCTTGGTGTGCAAGTACACATGCTCCCCAACTTGAAACTCCTTGAATTTTCTATGCTTATCTACATAACTCTTCTATATATCTTGTGTTTCCTTTAAATTCCTCTTGATAACTTGCACCTCCTGCTACATCTCAGTTAACATATCTAGACCAATCAACAACCTATTCACTGCATCACTCCAATTGATAGGAGTATTACAACTCTACCCACAAAGAGCCTCAAATGGACTCATCGTCAAGGAATCTTGATACCCATTTTTATATGCAAACTCTACTAGTGGAAGATACTCCTCCCACTTCTTCTATTGATGCATGAAATGCATCCTCAACATGTCCTCAATAATATTGTTAACTCTCTTTGTATATCCACTTGTCTACGGATGATAAGCTATACTAAAATCTAACTCTATTCGCAAACCTGCGCACAACTACTTCCAAAACTTGGAAGTGAACTTGGCACCTCTATATGATATAATCTTCTTGGGAACACCATTTAATATCACTATCTCCCTCATGAAGATATGAGCTACCTCACTAGCTGAATTAGTAGGCTTCACTGCAATGAAGTGAGCTACCTTTCTCAACCTATTAACCACAACCATGATGGAATCATGTTGTATGGATGTCATCGACAAACCTATAATGAAGTCCATGGAAATGACATCCCATTTCTATGCTGGAATCAGAATAGTCTGTAATAAACCAACTAGATTCTTACACTCTTTTTTCACCTACTGAAAATACAAGCATCTTGAAACAAACTAAACCACCTCTTTGTTCAATTTTGGCCAATGACAGAACTTGTTAATTGTTTTCAAAGTCTTCTTATATCCCAAGTGACATGAAAACATATCGACATGAAACTCCTTGAAAATAAGCTTCTTGAGCTCACTACTATTTGGCACATAAATCATGTTCCTAAATCTCACCAAGCCATCTATAGTGAGGTGATACTCCTCATCTAGGCTATCACCTTCACCCTTATGCTGCAATATCTACTTTAGCCGCTAATACATGTCATCATGTTTACCTGCATGCAAGATCTAATCTAGTAAATCCACCCATATGAACTCACAACTAAAATATGATTCACCCACACTCTCTTACTAATAGCATCGATAACCATGTTCTCCCTGACCTTGATGTATTTGATCTCAAAAGAAAAGTCATTTAAGGTAGCCAACCATCTAGCATGCATGGAATTTAGTTTACATTAGCCAAACAAGTACCTCAACCCACAATGATCACTCATCAGGACAAACTTCCTGCTAAGGAGATAATGTCTCCACATCTTCAATGCATGAATGATAGATTCAAACTCAAGATCAAGAGTCACATAGTTTCACTCATGCTCATTCATATTCCTTGACTCATAGAATACCACCTGTCTTTCTTGCATCAAGACTCCACTAATTCCTTCCTTGCAAGCATCTTTACATGCTATGAACTCTTTATCAGGATCTGTAATATTCAAGATTGAAGCATTTGTAATTAAATACTTCAAACTTCTTCCTTTTCCTCTGTAAAGATGTAATAGGATATCCAATCTTTGAGAAGTTCCTGATGAACCTCCTGTAGTAACCTGCTAGTCCCATGAATGATCTAACCTCATCCACATTCTTAGGAGTTGGCCACTCCATGGTAGCTTTCATATTTTTTGGGTCCACTTGTACCCCTTATTTGGAAACAACATGTCCCAAGTAATGAACTTTAATATGAAATAAACTACACTTGTTGAGCTCGGCATACAACTGATGCTATCTCAACAATATCAATATTGCTACTAGGTGTTCTGCATTCTCTTCGTGATTCTTATAATATATCAATAAATCATCAATAAACATTATCACAAACTTTTCCAAATAACGATGAAATGCATTGTTCACCAAACAAATGAAAGTAGCTAGAGCATTAGTAATTCCAAAAGGAACTATCAAAAACTCATAATGTGCATACCTCATATGGAATGTTGTATTGTAGATGCTTTATTTTTTGATGCGCACCTAATGATATCTAATATCAGATCATGTTCTGAAACCAGCTCACAAAAAGATAGAAAAGATAGTTGAATGCCTTATAATTCAGCCTCTTCAAGGGGGCAACCTCCTTTACATTAAACAAAAGGACAATTCTTGGATGATACAAATGAAAAGACCTGATTTCTATATATAGAAGTCTAAGGGGTCATAATATAATCAGAGTCGACATAAAAATAATAATGTAAGGGCACAATAATAGAAATAGTGGGCTTCTATAGGGCACAATAATAACAATATGGGGATTGCATGCGCACAACAATATAATAAGGGGGTTATACTAATAACAATAAGGGGTTACACTAGTAGCATAGGGGCCTAACATGCCCCTCTCCTTCAAAAAGAGTTGTCCTCAATGCTTGAGTAGTTCTTGATGCTTCTATATAAAATTCTTGTCCTCCCATGTGGAATCTTCAGCAGGTAAGTTCTTCCACTTGATGAGATACTCTGAAATTGATTTATTTTGTAGCTGTCAGGTTCTTTTTTCTGTGACTGCTCTAGGTTCCAATATGATTTTTCCTTCCTCTTCAAGTTTTGGCAATATTGTTTGAATTGGGATATTCTGCAACTTTAGAATGAGTGGCCACACTTTTTTGTCCTTCTTCCATTCATCCCTTGCTTCGTTTATCCAATCTGGTTGGATAATAGAAATAGCAGAAAACAATGCTTCCACATCATCATCCTTTCTTGAGAGTGCATCTGCAAAAAAAAATTCTTCCCTTTTCTATAGATGATGTCAAAGTCATAACCAACATATTTGTGACCCATTTTTTTGTTCTTCTAAAAATAATATTTTTTCTAAAAATTATTTAAGACTATCATGATCCATTTTTACCTTGAAGTGTCTTCCCATTCGGTAAGGTCTCCATTTCTTAAGTGCATGTAGTATTGCCAACTTTTTCTTCTCATAAATAACTTACTTGAGTTGTAGTAGAAAAAATACCCAATCACCTACATCAAAACATTTTTCACTACGATGTTGATCTACCTGTTGTTTCATTCGATTTTGCACCAACGTGGCATTATCCTTTAAAAGTTGGAGAACTTGTTGTTGATGCTTGATGTGATATTTAACTGCTTGAACCTTTTTCGTCTTGATATGTCCTTCTATCTTTAGAGTTTGAGGAGTGGAAATTTCTTCCAATCCTTTACAAGATATGGTTGGATTCATTTCTTGATGCTTGATGTGATCTTTCACTTCTTGAACATTTTTCTTCTTGATATGCCCTTCTATCTTGATAGTTTGAAGAGTGGTAATTCCAACCAATGAATTACAAGGTATGGTTGGATTCATTTCTTCTTTCTTGATGTGATCTTTCACTTCTTGCACCTTTTTCTTCTTGATATGTCCTTCTATCTTGAGAGTTTGAGGAGTGGTAATTCT
>APFE030878254.1:0-15256 GCA_000404065.3 Pinus taeda
ATTCCTATTCTAGATCAACATGTGGAATCTTCTTCTGAAGAATACTCTCCCCCGACTGAAACTCCAACAACAGATGATGCTTTAAGTGATGTAATTGATAGAATTGGGAGACTCAATCTTGACTCCCAACTCAATCAACAGAGTAGCCTGGACCATCTCAGAAAGGCCCCCCAAAGTGGCTGACAAAGACACTTGAAAGTGTTCATCCTGATGAAAATGGAAAAACAGGAACCAGAAATTCAAACCGACAAAATGGAGGTGATGTAGATGACTCTAATTCACCTGTTGATATGGATGTTTCTTATGATTGTGAATTGAACTGAACTTGTCTACAGATGTTGAACCAACTTCCTTTAAAGAAGCTGCTTCTCATAATGAATGGAAAGAAGCAATGCAAAAGGAGTATGATTCCCTCATAAAGAACGGCACTCGGAAGCTGGTTGATCCTCCATTTGGAACCAAACCAATTGGCTGCAAGTGGGTCTACAAGAACAAGTACAAAGCTGATGGCTCACTTGACAAGCACAAAGCTAGGCTTGTGGAAAAAGGTTTTGCACAGAAGGAAGGGGTCGATTATGAGGAAACTTTTTCCCCCACAACAAAATGGGCCACCATCCGGACACTCTTTGCACTAACAGCTCAGAATGGTTGGAAAGTCCATCAAATGGATGTAAAAATTGCCTTCTTGAATGGAGATCTAAAAGAGAATGTTTTTATGTCCCAGCCTGAAGGATTTGCTGTGAAAGGACATGAACATAAAGTATGCAAACTTGTAAAGGCCTTGTATGGCCTCAAACAAGCACCACGAGCCTGGTATGAAAACTAACTGAGCATCTTCTGAAACTCAACTTCAATCATTTTGATCTTGATGATGCAACTTTATTTAGCAAGAAAGTTGGAAAAACAGTTGTATATCTTGTGGTATATGTAGATGATCTTTTAATGACATGGAACAATGAAAGTTATATTGCATCCATAAAGAAAGAATTAGGAAAAAGTTTTGAAATGACTGATTTGGGCTATGTTCATTACTATCTTGGCATTGAAGTAACCCAACATCCAAAATCCATTTTTCTTTCTCAAAAGAAATACATTGGATTTGTTAAACAGATTTGGCATGACAGAGTGCAATCCCCTTTCTACTTCAATGGAACAAAACTTGAAGCTCACATCTATTGAAGGAAAGGAATTTGAGGATGCAACAAAGTATAGACAGCTTGTAGGAAGTCTCATCTACCTCACTACTACCAGACCAGACATTTCATTTGTTGTTGGAATCCTCTCCAGGTTTATGCAAAAGCCTTGTGAGGGACATTGGTCTGCTGCAAAAGAGTTCTAAGGTACTTGAAGGGAACTCAAGACCTTGGAATCAAGTATACACAGGTGGACGACTTCAGCTTGATTGGATACTCTGATTCAGACTTCGATGGAGACAAAGAAACTGGGTATCTACTTCAGGATATGCTATGAGTCTTGGATCAGGAGCTGTCTCCTGGAGATCACGCAAACAATCAGTTCCAGCAGATTCCACAACAGAAGCAGAATACGTGGCAGTAGCTGAAGCAACAAAAGAAATTGTGTGGCTCAGGAAAATTCTCGAAGATTTGCAGGTAAAACAAGTACAATCAACTCCACTCATGATTGATGACACCTCTGCAATAAAGTTGGCCAAGAACCCAAAATTCCATGATCGAACGAAGCATATCAATACAAAATATCATCTGATTCGACATCATGTTGAGGCCAAAACAATCCATCTTCATCATTGTTCCACAAATGAGCAAATTGCAGACATCTTCACCAAAGCACTTGGAAGGGAAAAGATTGAACGATTCAGAATGATGCTTGGACTCACCAACATCCCTTCAGATTAAGGGGGGGAATGTTGACACCTAATCTTCATGATTGGGAATTTTATGTAAATAAAATAAATTGGGAAGGTGAACAGTCATTGGGAGATGAACTGAACAATCACTCCCTATTGTATATAATAATGGGTTACCTATAGAATGAAATCAATCAGTTTTTCTGCCACCTCCTTCTCCTTTTAGCATTTGAACTTCATCACTCCTTAATAACTATTTCCATGAGAATTTCTCTTAAGAGGGGAAAAATCATTACAAACTGCTTCTAATGGATCTAAGGATTAGCTCTCTAAGCATTATTCTTCCATCACTCCCCACTGCTTTGACCTTCAACCCAAACCAAATCATTAAAATTACATGAAGTTCTCAATTCATAGTTTTCACTAGTGTAATAAAAAGAACTAAAATTTTTGCATTTGATGACATTGAATTATATTTGAGAGTTTCAATTCCTTCCACAAAATGCAATATAGAATGATTTAACATAATAATATTAATTAACACACACTCAAATTTAATTAAGTACTATTAAAATTAAGTGAAAATGTTCTTATAAGCTAATTTGATATTCAATTATCACTAGAACATAATCAATGCATTTTTAAATACAAATCAATTCATAAAATGCATAAAGAACAAGATAATGGAGGTAAAACATACATTAAAATTTAATTATATTAATAATAAAGTATCTTAGGATAATATTTACATCTACCTATTAATACATCCACATATATTTGTCACTGTTTTTGAATTACAAAAACCATACCACATTCATTTAGCATATCTCCCATTAATGAAAATTCTTTATTCAATGTTAATGCACAAACTATATAGTGAATTAAGATATATTTAATTTGCTTATTTTTAAGATTGGGAACCCACCATACTTAGAGTACAGTTATGTGAACAAGCTTCCACACTTTACGTCGTCTAATCCGATAATAATTAAATAATTAATTAATTATTTACACCTAGATACTAGAATTCATTACTAGAAATTGGGAGCATTAGACATCATTATATCCAAATAATCAGAAATTATCCTTTTAATGAAAATTTTGAAATGATACTCCTTGTAAATTGGTGTAATATGTAATCATTAACTCTTTTAACAAATATACGAATTTACTTACTCTTATCATGGGCTCCTCAATGGTGTGAGATGTGGCCATAACTCTTTTGGAAGACATCCTCAATGGTGTGAGATGTGGCCATAACTCTTTTGGAAGACATCCTCAATCGTGTGAGATGTGGCCATAACTCTTTTGGAAGACAGCTTTATCATTGGCCCCTTAATGGTGTAATACGTAACCATTAACTCTTAACTCTTTTACCCTTATACATATGTACAGTACGATAAATCCAAATCTTGGTGGTGATGTATTCTAGATTTGTGCAGTACGAAAAATCCAAATCTTGGTGGTGATGAAGGCCTGCCGTATTCTTAAAAGCGATAGGAATAAATAAGAAACGATAATGATTCTGGTTATCACTTACACCATTATCAAATAAAAACAATAAAGGATGAAAAATTACTTTATTTTTGTGTTCTTAGTTTATAGATTTTTGTGAGATCAAATATTATTTTTATATTAAATTTATATCAATTAGCATAATTATATTAATAAATTAGCATAATTATATTAATAAAATGTTAATGTGGTTGATATAGTAGAGGTTTTATAAATATAATATATAAAAAATGACTTACTCATATATACATTTACTTGATTAATCATAATATAAAATGATTATGGGCCAATTTTAACTTGAAAGAAAAATGAATTACAAATTTGATTGTAAAATGGACCATTTTGTTAAATAAAATTTTCTTATATATTAATTTTCCCATCTAATTATATTGGTGGGCAGGGAGCCATGTGGCACGAATCTAATTCAGTTTGAGAAAAAAAAATTACACATCTTATTGTAAAATGGACCATTTTGCTAAATAAAATTTGCTTATACATTAATTTCTCCATCTAATTAGAATATGAACTTATTAGAATTGGAATAATCTCAGATCATCTAGGAAATTGGTGGTAGAGAGCCACGTGGCACGAATCTATTTTTTTTAAATTTATTAAAAGCCATTGCAATCTAAGTAACACACTACAACAATTGATAAGCATTAAGACTAAGCATTAGGACTAAGCATATGTTGAGCATATTCCGTTGAGAATTAATCTAGGTTGTCAATTAAAAAAATAAAAAAACTCAACATATCCTCATCCACCTTAAGTTGAAATAAGAAGCTTTCAACAACTAGTACAACCACATTAATAAAATATTAATGTGGTTAATATAACTGAAGGCTTTATAAATATAACAAAAAAAACTATTGCAACACAAAGAATTTCTTACCAATGTATACATTTACTTGATTAACCATGTATAAAAGAAGTCACAGGTCAACTTTAGCTTGAGAGAAAAAAAAGAATTACACATCCTATTGTAAAATGGATCATTTTGCTAAATAAAATTTGCTTATATATTAATTTTCCCATCTAATTAGAATTAGAATTGGAATAATCTCAAATCCCTAGGAAATTAGTGGGGGAGCCATGTGGCACGAATGTAATTTAATTTGGAAAATAAATAAATTACACCTCTTATTGTAAAATGAACCATTTTGCTAAATAAAATTTGCTTATATATTAATTTCCCCATCTATTTAGAATATGAACTCATTAGAATTGGAATAATCTCAAATTCTGAGGAAATGCAAGGAACCACATTGTACAAATATAATTTTTTAAATTTATTAAAAACCAATGCAACCTAACAAACTTTGTAACACACTACAACCATTGATAAACATTAAAACTAAGTATATAGTGAGCATATTCCCTTAAGAATCAATCTAAATCCTTAATTAAAAAAAATAAAAATAAAAATCAATATATCTTCATCCACTTTAAATTGAAAAAAAATCTTTCAAAAATTAATACATCTAAAATTAAGTTAATTAAACTTTTATTCTCTTATATAATATCATCCCACGTATCCATCCTGGGAATTTTCGAACTTAATAGAATAAGAAAAAGAAATGAAATGATGAATGGTAAATTCTTATTCATCTTTAAACAATTAATGAATATTTTCCACAATATTTCCGTATTATTATTAGTGTTTAAATTTGTCTTATTATATAAAATAATTTATCACTATATTTGTAGTGAACCTGAAGATTAAGAGTAAATCTCTTATTTTGATAATTAAAAGTTGAATAATTAAATAATTTATATTCTCTATATTATTTTCAAATTAAAGACACTTATTAAAATGATTACTCACGCTAATAATATAAATATGTATTATTAATCTAATATTTATTATTAATCAAATGCATTAATATTATAAATAAATTGTCCAAAGAGAGAAATTTAAAATCATGTGAATGATAATAAATATATAATTAAGTGTAATAATTTGAATTTTGAATTTATAATTATAATACTAAGTAATAAAATTAAGTAAAACGTTTAACACATTTAAAAAGCTAAATTTAAATAATAAATAAATACAAATTGCTTTGGAGAAATTTAATATTATTTAACTAATTAAATAATAACCTATTTAACAATATTATTTCAATTTAAAAAAAAAATATTAACTATTATAAATTTGAAAAAAAAATAAACCTAATACACCCAATATATTTTTATTATTATTAAGAATTCAACTTAGATAGAGAGGATAATGATACTTCTTACCAACTACGGGATACAAACCCATTTGAAAAAATTATAAAAAGCTTATTTTAATTTAGGTTTACTCATAACATCATGCATTTAAATGTATAATAAATTTAAAAACTTTTATAAAATTCTCAAACTTTAAAAATAAAAAAATAGAGTAACATTTACATATAAGGTTAGATATTTGTCAATCAACCTCACATCATCCTATTTTAGGTTTATACTAAACCAAAAAGTTTTCATGACGTTCTCTATTTAGGGAATACAAAAGTAGAGCACCATTTATAACCTAATTTAGGTATTTACCCATCAACCTCATAGCATTTTATTTTAAGTGTATAATAAACAAACAAAAAGGGTTTCATGAATTTCTCAACTTAGCTCCTTGAGATTATATTAAGATCGATGGTCCTTCGTGTGAATCTACAACCCCTATTCTTAGGTCATTAGCTATAGAGTTATTTTACTTGGATTTGAGTGAAGGCGGATTGTGTAGAAGTGGCTTTAGTATGAGATTTTGATTTATGAAGCCTTTATTACTAGTTTAGGTCTTTGGATTTTTTTTTTCTTTGTTAGTGGTAGCAATATGAATACGACATTGAGTTTTTCCCAAGTATTTGTGACAATACTTTATTCAAATAAAAGCAAATCTAATGAATATCATCAAAATATCAACATTCACCTATTCCATATGAATCTAGGTTTTCCTTAGATAGTGCATCAGGAAACCCTGAGGGGAAGGTGTTGTTTGTGGAGACATCTATGTTTTGGTTTTTTTTCTTCTTAATTGTAGTGCTTAGAAAAATATCATAATTATATTTGATTATATGTTACACTTATGGGAAGGGGTACAGTCTTGAAATATTACTTTGTTCTTGGTATGATCCAATCTTTCCAAAGCATTAATTTTATAAGAGTTGGATGTTCATTCAACTCTTTAGTTATTATCGACCCACTTTTGAAACATCCTTGAAAATTTCACCTCTCCAATGCCCCTTTTCTCTTGTAATAGTATTCAAAGCATCTAAAGCTAATTTGGAAAGGTAAGATTCAATGAATACATGAGTTACATTTTCTTTTTTTCCATACAAATTATCTCATCTTAATTTTCTATTTGTTTATACAAACCATAAATAGGTCTTATTTTTAGAGGGATTTGTAATTTCCATATCCGTAGCTACCAACATTTAAAGTCCTCGTCTTCTGCATGTGGATAGGATACCAAGAAATCCATCCTAACAATGTAGTATGTTCTAGAGGGATTAGTTGCACATATCAATTTATCAACTTCATCCCTTAGATTATAGGATACATTTACTAGTTCTTGCCTAAGATTTTTCCATTTGTCAATTTGTCTTACTTAAAGTTCAATATCCCCATTAGTTTTTGAGCCCAAGATCCACAAATTTTCTCTATTTGAGTGACATATATTTGCTATAGTTGAGCATCATTTTTGCTAACGCTCTTCTCAGTTATTTTAAGAGCTTATATGCATCCTTCACTCCTATCCAAGAGTGAAGACCTAATTTTGTTTTCCTCTAATTCATATTCTCTAACCTAGGAATTAACTAAGTCCTTCTAGAAAAACATAGTCATTTAAGTGTTCTCTTGTAGTGTCTCTAATGTAAGCATCAATTGATGTGGAACTTCGCCATTCGCTACTGCTTCTCCATAACTTATTGCTAGTGCTAGTTTGTAGATATCAACAACCAAAGTTCTTTGGCACCAATGCATTTCCAGACACATACACTTTTTAAGGCCTCAATTCTTCCATTGAACTAAAGGGATCCCTTTTTCTTTTCTCCATTCCCATAAAAAAATTAAACTCATATTTTTCATTCCGTTTATGATTGAATTGGGGATGTGTATCATTGAGATCGAGTATATTAGAATGGCTTCCAACATATATTTGATAAAGTTAATTTCCCTACAAGAGACAACCACCTATTACACCAAGCCTTAACCCTTGATTCGATATTACAACATAACCAATTCCAATATTTATCCCATTTCCATTTGAATTTAAATAAAACCATAAATATTTAATAAGGAAACATTGTGCTAGCATCCTTCTTATGCCAAATGGAATATTTTTGAATATTAATCACCATTTTTATTATTGTTCCAAACAATTTTGAGTTTATTCATATAACTTTACATAAATTGTCTTTCCATTTCCAAATAAAATTACATCCTCAACAAAAAGGAGAAGTGTTAATGACAAGTCCCTAGTAATTTGAATTCCTTGCTTTTTTCTTGTTCCTTTTAAGTTTGATATATACCTACTCATCCCTTATTTCACAAGGTGAAAATGAAGTGCAGGAAATGGGTCATTGTCTGATTCTCCAGTGGAGTTGAACACCATTGAAATAGAGATATTTCACAAAAAAATAGATTGAGAAAAACATATGTTTATTCAATTAATAAAAGTAATTCTTGAAACCAATTTGTATAAGCGTAAATCTTAAATTAAGTTTTCTCATCCTATCACATGCCTTGGATAGATCTAGTTTTATGATGAAATATTGATTATTTTTCATTATAACGGTGTGCATAGTCTTCTAAGCTATTCCAAAGACATTGTGTATTTTGCTTCCACTCAAAATCCCAAATTGTTCTTTGGAAATTATTTTTAACACGATTGGATTTAGGTGCATTGCTATCACTTTGGATATAATATTGTAAATTTTGTTGTATAGATAAATAGTTCTAAAGTATTCAATGGATATAGGTTAATCCAATTTTTGGATCATTTCCAAGAAGGTAACCTTAAATGGCCCTCGAATAGCACCATTACAAAGAGGTAATAGAAATCAACAAAAAAAATTCCAGTTTCGGCCATCCATTTGAGCCAAAGAACTTGCCACAATAAAAATAACTTAGAGCCATATTGAGTTGCTCATTTCATATATATTCCATTAAGTTATAGTTTGTTTTAGTCTTCATTAGCAAATATTTGAAGGAACATTAGAGAATTTTTGAGGTCTAAAATGGGCCTCAAAACAAAAATGTACAACCAAAATCAACTTTATAAGAACTAATAAGATTCAAGATGATGATGTAAACCATGGGGGATAATTCAACATTTTTGGAGTAAAAAAGTAAAAATATTAAAAAATAAAAAAATAAAAAAACTATTTTTTCAACTTATCTCCTATTGTTTTACTCAAATTTTGAGAGGGAGCACTCATGGATGTGAGATTCTCAATTCCTTATCCAAGGAATATCCATGTTGCATACTTTCGATGGGACCCTGCTACACAACAAATCATAAAAACATGAAAAACGTGATTGCAACGAGTACCCCTTTTTGAAATTCGAGTAAAAACCATAGGGAGATAAGTTGAAAACACAAGTTGAAAAAAATAGTTTTTTCTTTTTCCCCTCTAAAATTTGATGAATATAATATAATATATTATTATTTTATTATTAATATTATTTATAATATTCCTTAGGAGGCTCATTTTTAGGCCTCAAAAATTCTCTAATGAGAGGAGAGGGCCATTGCCCAACTATGTTTAACCACCAGGGTTTCTTTGTATAACTCTTTCAAATGTCCCACTCCCTCAACAATATCCTCATACAAAGATGTTATTTCTCCATTGGATTCCATATAGTTTTTTTTTCTTCCTCATATTATCGTATTTATGGAACAACCTTGTTCACCCCCTACATAGGCCATCTTGCTTTGCTCTTTTTCCTTCAGTTCTCTTTTTCCGATTTCAAAATATTTCTCCTTTGGTCCACTAAATATTTTAACCCAATTTGTTCTTTTTTTGAGAAAAACCCTAGCACTATCTATATAGATTTCTCCAATTTTTGTTCCACTTCTTCTAGGCCTCTTTATATTATTTCCTCTTTTATTTTCTCTAGTTCCAAGTCACTCTTTTCAATAATTATCTTGGAATTGTTTCATAGTTGATTCTTGACCATTATAATAGTGCTTCCAATGACAAGGTACTAATTCCTTATCTTTATCATTCGTCAATTAAAATGAATTGGATTTACAAGGGGAATGGTTTCTTCTCTCCTACACCCTATGAAATAATAGATGCTTATGGTTTGAGGAACATTGTGTACTTGTACACGGTGTAAGTCTTCTTCTTCCAACAATTATTTTGAAATCAATAACTTTCCTACCTTTTTAAAAATACTTAAACTCCTTTTCTATTATTCTTCTAATTGGAAACATCATCGACATGTTCTACATCTGTAGGTCCTTTCTTCTCTAGTTCATGAGAAAATAATTTTCTAGTTGGTCATCTCTATCTTCTTCCCCTCAAATCCCTTCTCTCTTCATTATGAAATTCATATATTCCCTACACATCATCATCCCTATAGAATATATTTCACTTAGAATTGTTTCACAATGCTTCTTTCTTTGAAGATAAGGGCCACACGCACACATACATGCATGAATGTATTTTCTTAATTTTTTAGAATAATTTTTTGGGCAGAATATTTCAAGGAGAAATACTTCCTAACCTCCACAATGATATTCTAGCCTCTTATATGTCTGCTTGATCTCTCTATAACACCTAAAATTAAAAATGTCATGCAATAAACATTTGGCTCAAAATTCAATTGTATTCATTTTCTCCTAGCAAGGTTTCTTGAAACATGAAAATATTTATCCTACATTTATCTAATACCTTCGTTATATATCTTTTTATTTGGTAACATTCCAACCCACATATATTTAGGGAAAGAAATATCATTTATTTCATCTTTTAGAGACCTTCCCTATTATAGGGAATTCATTAATTATTTTTTCTTTCCTTCCTATACTTCCTTATTTTCCATATGTTGTGCTAATCTCAATTATGAGCTCCTATCTTGTCTAGAATGGGAATTGGGTTGTGTTGGTATAGCATCCAAAACACCTTGAATCATAGTTCATAATCCATATGAACTGCTGGTTGTAGACCTAAGGTCGTAATTTTCATGTTTTGGACATATTCCTCATTTGATGATTTAAAGGAGGTGTGAGTTCTTTCCTCAAAGACAAAGCTTCTAATTATTTTTATCTCACATCTTTGTGTGCCTATGTTTTCTAATTTGGTATTTGATTCAAATCCTCCCCCACATTTTCTTTTCTTTTTGTTTCTTTGGATAAGGTTCTTCTTATATTTATTCTTTATAAGAATTGTGTTAACACAATTTTCCTCTTCCATTCTCTTAAAAAGTACCCACTTCTACTCCTTGCAAGAGAAAGCCATCTTCATTCTTTCTCTAAGTTAAACCTTCAACATATTTGGAAAGGGATTTCTTCTTTTTGGTTATGTTCAACTTTTATATGGTTCATTATGTTAAATTTTCAGATTGTTCAATGCTATATCAGTTACTATAGCCCAATTTATCCTTTTTATTAACAATGCATCCAATTATTAGTAGTATAATCAATCATAAATGTAATTGAAGAATGAACAATAGGAACAATGATAGAGAAGACAATAACACACAACCATACGAGACAATAGATTCGTCAAGACTAGGGAAAAACCCCACAAGGGGGAAACCCTTTCGAATCTTCTTCTTCTTTAGTAGATAATCATAAAAAGTTATAGTAGTGAGTACAAGGAGCCTAATACATATAATTAGCAGAAGGTAACAATAAACCAGATCTATAGATTTTCTATAACAACAAAGATACTCAGACCTATTGATCTAGAGTAGAGAAACCTGGATCCACAAATCACTCATGTAGAGATGTCAAAACCTAAGATCTAAACTGGGTCTCTATCATCAACATTGTCTGTGTGCGACAGAAAAATTCAGAGCTGCACTTATGAAGACAATATGTAGCATTTGGACATAACTTGAGTTTGTGTCCAAATGAGCTTGAGGTCACTTCATTTTATAGGCTTCTTTAGTGTTTACTTGGGGTTAAGAATGACTCAAGAAGTTACCCAAGTGGTTAGGGCCGACCCATTCTATAATGAATGAATTAATAAAATAATTTAAAACTTAACTTCTGCGACCGAATCAAGTGATCTTTATGTCCATTTTGATCCTCTTGAAAAGAGGAATTTAATGCAAGCATTATCTTGGTCATTTGATCTATCCAATGTGGAATTTTACTGCAGTTGCAAAAATTAACACTCCCTCTCAACTAGGGAGAAATACACTTGCCCTTATCTTTATATCATCTTTTTAAGTTGTTGTAATGCTTGACTATCTATGCTCAACTCTAACCGCTGAAACTTTCTCTGATCTAGAAGAAGAAGAATTTGTTACCAGAGGGGAATTTAGTCTACCACCCTCTATCCATTAGCCTACTGTCTAGAATCTTTGCTATCGGGCTGCCACGCATAGTATCATCATCAATATTCACTGGAGAGTACATCATCAAGGAGCACATCTCAACCTAGAACCATGTTTGGGAGTAATATATTCCACCCATATCGAGCAATAAGATAACTCTCCTCCCAGGGGAGTACACCCTCAATGCTGAAATCTCATCAGGGAGCTTACTCTCAACCCGTAATCATATCAAGTTATCTCAACCCAAGTTATTGCCTACTAATCTTCCCATTAATGGTAGAACACCTACATCATAATCAACTTGGGTTGCATGTACACTTTCAACTCGTTGGCCAAAACGAGGAGTCGTATTCCCATCAGGCTGGCCTACTTGAGGGTATGATGCCAACTGGGGCATACTCTGCAAAGACTAAGAGGGGAGAAACATTATATGACCCTATAAAGCTAAGGGAGCACAATTCTTCAACCCTGGGTAACAAATAAGGTATCAACCTATTATCCAGAGATCCCTCAACCCCAGGAGCCTTGTATCTCAATTCCTCACCCTAGGAGCTCAAGAAGGGTAGCAAGAGCATGCTGAATGACCTTGATCAACATTGCCCCTTATCTGGAGGGGCTACATATATCAATCCAAGTTGTTCTCTAAAGAACGAGAACTTTCTCTTCGGTAATGCCTTGGTGACAATATTTGCAATTTCATCATTTTTTGATATGTGTTGGAGCTTGACAACTCCTCTATGTACCAAGTTAGTGATATCGATTTTCAATATGTTTATACTTGTCATGGAACACATAATTTTATGCCAAACAGATCCCACTCTTGTTGTCACAATATATTATTGTGGTGTCTAGGACCTACTCAAACATCTCTTCAAAAAGCTTTCTTAACCATACTGCCTCATAACTAGCCATGCTAGTGGCAATATATTCTTCTTCAACTATGCTCAATGCTACAAAATTTTGTTTCCCACTCATCCAGGATATCATGGCAGATCCAAGGCTAACACAATATTCATATGTACTTTTCCCGTCGAAAGTATTTCTGGCCCAATCAACATCAATATATCCATGAAGCTGAAAATTGCCTGCAGAATATCTCAGGCCAAGTGTAATTGACCCATGCAAGTATCTCAATATGTGTCTGGAATCTATCCATTGTGAGTTGTGGGGCTCGACCATAAACTATCTCATAGTGTTTACTGCATAGCATATATCTGGATGGGTGTTCACAAGGAACATTAAGCCCCAATTATGTTGGAAGAATCACTGCACCTCTATGGAATCCGTAATTTCCACCCTGGGGATCCTAGTTACTGGTTTGGAACATTTACCAACACATGCAGGTTTTGGTGTAACGGAGAACCTCTTCATGGTATTAGACCTATTTGAGGGCCACATCCGTTGGTGATCCAAATCTGAAGCCAGTAGAAATTCATCCGACTGTCGTTACCTATATATATTGTTACTGACTGCTTTAAGGCCGAGAGGACTGCTCTATTGTGTTAGGAGCATCTTTTCTAGTGATGATCCCCTTTCATTTGACGTGAAAAGGTTTCCAGTAGCCCTAGCTATGTCATTTTTAAGATCTGGAGTTATACAATGTTTATTTGCAGTTTATAGTTATTTTCTCTCTGTTTATTTCAGTTTATTTATCTCTTTGTTTTTTTTATTACTGGAGCTATACCTTTCATTTCTATGTATACTATTTGCCCCGCGACTTCGTGTGATCTGGGAAAATTAGAAACAGAAAGGAAGGATTTTTCTCATGCGTATGCTCTTTTCAACCACGCCTTAGTGTGATCTCGGAAAATCAGAAACATTGAGGAAGATATTTAGTTTTCGGCTAAAGCTAACTTCAAGTCGTAAGGTTTGTTTTTTTTGTATGTCCATGTTGTGTTTTGTGTTTTTTGTTTTGTAGGAAAAAAAGAGCTTTCTCAAGTAAGTATGCACCCCAAAGCTTCGGTGACTAAAAAAAGAAAAAAAAAACCCCTTCCTCTTTTCCAAAAATTACTAGCCTTTTAATCTAGCTCACTTGGTCCAAAGCTACTTTATGAGAATAGAGGTCTTGAGTTCAAGTCATTTTTTTTGTTGAGCTAATTAGATTCAGTTTGGAAGGGGGGTAGATTTTTTTTAAAATATAACATTATCATTCATTTCCGCACATTCCCGCACTTCGTCGGCATCTTCAACAACTTCTCTTCAAAAAGCCATAACTTCTTCATCTGGAAGTCGTTTTCAAAGTCGTTTTTTTTTTTAATCAGCCTAATTTTCTGAGATATTTCCACTGGAACACTTAGTTTTAGCATCTATAGCTTCATTTTATATTAAAATGGAAATTCCATGCCAAGATATTCTTGACAACATCAACTACTTCTAATGGTGGTCCTACATTATGGATTTACATAGAAGTAAACGACTTTACAGAATAGGCTCAGGCCAAGAAAACAAACCAAAAGATGAAGATAAGGTAGCCAAATGGGAAAATAGGCAAGATCAAGCATGTGGGTTGATAGGGATGTCTATTTCTCCTGACCTTAGATTCCATATCGCAGAACTTGATACTCCTAATGAAGTAATGAAAAAGATCACTAAAGTTTATTGAATTAAAAATGAACTTAGAGCTCATCAACTCGAAAATGAGTTGCTTACATTGGACCCCAATAATTTTTCTTCCATTGAAGATTTTTTGTCCAAGTTCAAGACCCTTAGACTTCTCTTGGAAGGTGTTAAGGTTAAGAAAGAAGACGGTAACCTTATCTATTCCATTCTTACTAAGTTGGGGCCAACCTACTTTATGTTTGTTTCCACCTTCCATTCTACAAGAGAAGCCTTCATTTCTCAAGGAAAAGACTACGAGTCCCCTTCCTTTGATGCCTTTTGTAATTCTTTAATAAGAGAACAAGAAAAACTCTTACATCTTGGCCTTCTTAATCTTGGAAAATCTTCTAAGAAAGCCTTAGCCGCCCAACAACAACCAAATTCAAAGAATCCTAAGAAGACGTATCTTAAAAAGAATGGTCCTAAACCAAACAAGGGTCCTAAGCCATTTCAGTCTCAAAATGAAAAATCATTTGAACAAAATGATAAGGCAAACAAAAACAAAGGGAAGAAGACTGATAGACATTGCCACTTCTGTAATCAAGATGGCCACTTAAAATCCAAATGCTTTAAGAAGATGGAAGCCTTGGAAGTAGCAATGAAGAAGTAGAACATCCATTTGGAGCACTCAACAACTTCAACTTCATCTTCAGGAATTACACTTTTTGCATGTGGTTGTCAAGCATATTGGTCTGGATATGCACTACATGTATCTTCTTCTTCTCATTCTCATGAGTGGATCATTGATTCTAGAGCTTCTTATCACATGGCCAAAAACAATGCTATGTTTGTTGGAAATAATACTGAGAGGGGGGGGGGGGGGGG
>APFE030878254.1:15932-87783 GCA_000404065.3 Pinus taeda
CTTCCTCCAGGTACCACGTTTCATACATTTTCAGACTGGATACTCCTGAAGCACAACACTATAATCTGAAGGCCACATTTCATCCAATTTTCATACTGGACCCATCAATATCATTGAAGCACAAAACAATCAATTTCTGAATCACTGAAACATTGAAACCCTGTCAATAACACAGTCACCAGAACACAGAGCAGACTACTGAACTCTACAATAACAATCAAACCCAAATACAACTTCAAACATCATACTTTATTATGTATACGCTACTACAATGCTACGCGCTTTCGCCAAAGCCAACCTGCGTACAAATCTATACATATTGAATCATGACTTTGAGGCTGTTTCAGACATCAGTCATACCCAGATCATAACATGTGTACAATAAAACATGCATCAATAATTTAGATCTAGTTTATCCATGATCAAACCATATAAAGATGATTCATTTCAAACCATTTGATCCCGATCTATCCTTATATCTTGTTCTCCATCAACCGGTGAGATCCCTCCTTAGCTTAGATCAAGCAATGCATCATAACCCATATCCTGCATACTAGATCTCATAATACATCAAATATTCAAGTCTTTTTCCATGCACTTGCCTAATGATCTTCTTCTCCTTTTATAGTCTTAGGCCTTACTCAATACCATGGTCTAAAACCATAACAAAACAATACCACGGACCCAATACTTGGGTTCAATTCTTTTGGATGCAATAGCACGGACCAAAATCATAGGATCAAAAACTGTCGGACTAATACCATGAACCAACCATAAGATTTCCCATGTGCGTGCGCTTTTCTCTGCATGAAAGTGCGTGCACTTTTCTCTGCATGAAAGTGCGTGAAATTTTCTCTGCATGAAAGGAACTTTTCTCTGCATGAAAGTGCGTGAACTTTTCTCTGCATGAAAGTGCGTGAACTTTTCTCTGCATGAAAGGAACTTTACTCTGCATGAAAGTGCGTGAACTTTTCTCTGCATGAAAGAAACTTTTTCTCTGCATGAAAGTGCATGAACTTTGCTGCACTATAATTTATCATCTGAGATGATTTGCCATCAAGGAAAACACTTGTCTCATAATGCCAACAATCTCCCCCTTTGGACTTGATGGCAAAGCTAACTTGCCATATTGAGAACTGTCATCTGATTCCCTTGAGTTGTCCGACATCCCATGCATTCAGTCACATCTGATATCTCTTCTGTAGATTCATCTAGTTATAAATAGGTGAGATGTTCTTCTACGAGTGGGTTGCCATCAAGTACAACACATGCATCATAATGCCAACAATATCCCCCTTTGGACTTGATGGCAACAATATCAAATCACTCTCCCCCTTTTACATCAAGGGAAAAGGGCGGACCAAGATATTCTCTTCCTTTGATAAACATTCGGCTGTCCATACTCCCCCTGAGTGCCTGCTGAAATTTCTGAATGAGCTCCCCCTTTGTATATGCCGAGGTGTACCAATCTATCCATGCTCCCCCTAAGTACATGCTGAGTCTCTGCACTGCTGAAGTGTGCTGTTCATGCTCCCCTTGACTATAGGCAAGATCTGCAAAAAGATGTTCTACAAGAAGAACATGACTCTATCATAAATGACCTTCCTATCACCAAAGACTCATACATAGATCCATCTCTCAACCAAGTGAGGATATACAAATATTGACTCATCCACCCAACCAAGTGGGCTTACACTAGAATTTTACTCATGATAAACAAGTACATTACATCATTCATCCCAGGCATAGTGGGGAAACCAAAATAGGCCGTTACATGACCTTGATAACAAAAGACATATATGACATAGAGACGAAATATCTAGAACAAGACTATGAAAGTCATCAATAACTAATATCAGCAACCTCTGTCAATCACTATTCAGATCAGCAACCATGTTCTCCTTCTGCATTTGTTCCACTTCAAATCCAAAAGGTTCTAAGATAACGCCAATAATGCATTATCAGAAGTTTATCTGCTCCCCCTAAACCTGTTTCAGATGGTCTCTGTCAGACCCATATTAGACTTCCTTCAACCAGAGTTTGTCCCCGATTTCCTTCAAAAACACCATATACGCGACTACATCCACATAAACTTGCATATATACGTGGATGTTCTTCATAAAACTCGCGTACAACCATTTCCATATCAACAACCTGCAAATGTCCTGTAGCAAGGTATGCCTGCATATAGATATCAAGTCATCCTCTTGAAAGACATTGTTAGCGCTTAAATATACCTTAGGCTGAAATAAGGTAAGAATCAAGGCTACATTAAACCACGCTCAGCCTCATAGCTAGCCCTACGAGGACAGGAGAGGGCTCTCTCCGGGTCAATCTCGGCAAAGATAATCAACGAGGTCGAGATGACTGAATTGATGACTAATTTTAGGCTAGGTATGAAGTACAAGAACTTTGGAATTGATTTTTTGAGGTTTTGTTGAAGTCAAGGGAAAGGCAATTTTGGGTGCGGGGATGAGGCACAACTTTTGCAGAGGTCTACTTGGGGCAAGATAGGCGATTGTTTTGATGCCTTTAAAGTGATTGAATGGATAGATTTGACTGGTGAGAGGTTAAGGAGAGAAAGAAACTTTCAAGGGTTCTCCTTAAATAGACGAAAAAATGGAAAATTAAACAAATTTAAAGGCAGATCATAGCAAATTTATGGATTCTACCTTAACACTTCATTAGTTCAATTTCAGAAGATTAAAGAAGGAAAGTGGTACACATACACAACTTACAAGTACTGAAAGAAACACACCATCAAGACATAAAGCCACATGAATCCCAAATAGTGCTGCAAAACCCTGGTCTTTCCTTTGCCAAAATGCAGATAAGATATGTACAATATAGTGTCAAGCTATTCCCAAGAGTCCAACCCTGAAAATGACTAAGAAAATACATAATATAGGCAAGCCAACACATTCCCTCTTCTGCATTAATACAGCTGCCAAAGTGTGCTCAGAAGCAAATGAGAACAAAATAAAATCCTGCCTGTAGTCTGGCCTGATCAAAATAGGAGCTGAAGAAAGAGATAACTTCACTAAATTAAATGATTTCACTGCCTCTTCGGTCCACTTTACCTGACTGTCCTTCTTCAGCATGCTCGTGATTTCTCTAAGATGCTCCGATAGATTTGGAATGAAGCGACGCAGAAAATTCAGTTTACCATTAAAGGACTGTATTTCTTTCTTGTTCCGGGGCTGTTCAATTTGCTGAATGGCTTCAACACGTGTAGGGTCAACACGGATGCCGTCTTTAGATTGATGTGGCCAAGAAGTTTTCCCTCATCCATGCAAAAGACTCTTTTTCGGATTCAGCGAAATGCCATATTTTCTGCACTTTTGGAAAACAATTTTCAAATGATACAAATGTTCCTCATCAAAATTTGAAAACACAGTTAAGTCATCAAGATAAACAACTAAAAATACATATTTCTCATTGGCGAAAGCCATGTCCATTGCACGCTGAAAGGTGGCTCCTGCATTTTTCAAACCAAACGACATCTTTGCATAATGAAATGTTCCCCATGGAGTGGTGAACGCTGTCTTGTCACGGTCATCTTCATGCACCAGAATTTGATTGTATCCTGAATAGCCATCGAGTAGTGACATCCTTGATGCTCCAACTACTCGCTGCAATATATGATCCATTTTGGGCAATGGATAATTGTCTTTTAAGGACACCTTATTCAAATTTCTGAAGTCAATACATAAACGGATCTCACCTGTTTTATTTCTTACGGGCACCAAGTTTGATATCCAATCTGAAAATCGGATAGGCACAATAATTCTTGACTTATACAATTTGTTTACCTCTTTTTCAATTGATGGTAGCAGCTTTAGATTGATTCTCCTCAACGTTTGACAAAAAGGCTTCTAATTTGACTTAATAGGAATAGTATGCTGAATGATATTTGTGTCATATGTTTTTAAATATGAGTAATCCCATGAAAAAACATGAGAAAATAAAGACAACAATTTCACATATTCTACTTTTACCTTTGGTAACAATGAATTTGATAACTTTACCATCTTGGGATTCTCAGCTGTCCCAATGTTTACCTCTTCAACACCCTTTTCAGTTGGTCTCAATGTCAGTTTGCGGGCCACATTGTCTTGGTCAAACTGCTCCTCTAAAGGAATCAATCCCTTAGGAATAATGTTATCTTTAAGTTGCAGCACTTCCATTTGATTTACTTGTATATTATCACTACCATCATCATGTTCAGTATCTATTGAGGTATCTTTGAACTTACCCTTATTTTGCAGAAACTGATTAATCTCTTCATCATCTTGAAAGACTTGCCAACATCATTGATTGTCTAGAATGGTGGGACGATGCTTCACATGAATCTCAAACTTGTTGCTAGAATTCATTGAAAATTTTAAATTGCTTGCTTCCTTAGCAAGTCCATCAGCAACACCATTTTGTATGCGAGGCACACATGTCAAGGTATGATCAGAAAATAACTTCAAAATATCTAAGACTGCATTTCGATATGCGCTCATGTGAGGATGCTTGGCCTAAAACTCACCCTTAACTTTCTTGATCACCAACTCTGAATCACCATAGACTGCAATCTTCTTCGCTTTCAGATTTCTAAGAATCTTAAGGCTGGCAATGAGAGCCTCATATTCCGCCTCATTATTTGAACAATCAAATGCTAGTTTATAGGAACACACTGTCACCTTGCTTGGAACTTTTTCTTGAGCGGAAAAGGGACTTCAAATCCACACACCAATACCAGCACCATCACTACCTACTGCGCCATCAAAATCCATGGTCCAAAGACCATCTTCATCTTCCTCCAAGTGTTGAAATTGTGTTAGCTCTGTTTTTTCTGTTTGCTGCCCATTATCTTCAACTGTTTGCTCCATAACAGCTTGCTTTTCTCCTCTTTGTTTTTGCAGAGCTTCTCTAAAATTCTCAGTGATCTCTGGTATATCTTCTACCTGAACTAACTGACTATCTAGATCATTAAAACTATCAGCAAATAAAACAAACGACTCCAAATCTATATGTACATAATTTACAAGATGCTTGATTGGCTTCTCTTTGCTGGTTATCATGTATTTCATCTTTTGCTCTCGATATAGCTTTCTCATTTGACCGAAGAATGGAATTGTAGCATAAGAAAAGTATAACTGTAGAGTACCCTTCAACTTAGCCCCCCAAGATCTTGAAAGTAGCATACCAAAACGTGGAGGAATGTCCGCCACAACCACATCCATCAAGACATTCTTCGCTGGAATTTTGTCTAAGCTAACAACCAAATCTTTTATGAGCCCGATACATCTCACACGGCTGGAATCAAATGAATACAAATCATGATATTTCCTTGTAATGTCTAACCCCAACTTCTCCATGATCGCCTTTGGCATCAAATTGTGTGAAGCACCCGAATCGAACATAGCATTGTGCAAAACATATTCATGCAATCTCAAACTGATATAAAAGGGAGGAACATCACTATCAGGGGACTCACCATCCAATGCTGGCCCAAAAATCAATTCTGGTTGATCATCTTCAATGTTCACTGTGTCAAACATGGGATCAAAATTCAGAATTTTAGAGACTTGACCTCGGTAGCTGCTGTTTTTCATGATTTCAGTCAAAGGAATAGATACCTTTAATTTGGAAATTTCATTTTCCAAACTAAATGCTGAAACTTTTTCGACTTCTTTGACTGAAACTTCTCTCCTATCTTTGATTATACTTGCCTGATTTTTCCTTTCTGCTGCTGATATGTTGCTAGTTGTGGGATCAATTGTCTCCTTTCCTTTCTTCTGTGGTATCAGTGAATCCGTCTTTGGTGTTGTAGCTTCTTTTCTTTTCTGAATTGGATTGATGGGCACATCTCTGTTTCCCAATGAATACTGCTTCTGTTGAGTGGATAAGGCATTCAAATATCCTCTTTGGTAATCATCTAAATCTGCATCATTAGCTAAGATAAAATCTTCATCTTGCTGGGCGCTTGAACTTTCTCCATACTCTTCTTCTTCAGTGATGTAAATGGGCAGATCATCAGGAGTAAAGAAGTGATTTTGGTCCCCTACTACATCAACATCTTCATCTGAGTCTTGACTCACAAAATTCTGCAAAAGAGGAGTCTTGATCTGTTGCTGGGCTGCCGGCTCTTGTGCTCTTTGTTCACGCTGCTTAATTCTGAACTGAGGTTGTTGCTGGCCACAGTAATTTGGATTACGAATCTGCGGTTCTGATTTGTCAAGGTTCTTTCTTTTGAACATTTTTTCCATCTCACGAAGCCAAGGCGGTTCTGATGTAGATTCTTCCTTTATAGTCACTCTTTTCTCTGCTTTCAACCGTGCTCTCTTGTCATTCAAATTTGCCTCAACATTAACAACAATCTTTTGCATATCTTCTAAAGTAGGTGGATCTCTATCCCGTAATGAATAAGCCATCTCCGGATCAAAACCATCTGGGAATTTGAGAAGAGCTGATTTTCTAGATGGTCTTAAATCATCCGGAATAACATTATAAACTGTATTAAACCTGATAATGTAGTCTTGGACAGACTCACCATGATTGCGTTTGATATTATTGTACTCGGCATTGATCTGAAGCGGATCCTTTCTGAGTTCCCAACGATCTAGAAACTGTTTCTGAAGTTCAGCCAACGTAGGTATACTTCTGGCTCCTAAGCCTCTGAACCGTTTTCTTACCTCTCCTCCGAATGTTTGCACAAACAATCGCATAATTACATCCTCTTCATCAATCTCATATAAATCACAAAAATTTTCCATTTTGTCTATGTGCTACTGAGCGGACACACTTTGAGGAGTGCCATCAAATAAAGGAATCTTACTCTGATAATCCGCGGGCATATCATGCAATTACTGAGGTAAAGCGAGAGGTGCAAGACGAGCAACCATTGCTCTAGGTGGATTTAGTCTAGGGGTTGTTGGTGGAGTGGGTGTAGCTGCTGTATGAGGAGTATGCGGAGGTGTATGCAGAGGAGAAGTGATGTGGGATGAAGGAGAGGAATTGGCTGCAGATTCTGAATAAGTAATTATAGGTTGCACAGGAATGGTGGGAATGAAAGGCGGTTCAGTAAGAATCCTAGAGGTGGATGCTGTGACAGCAGATCCAATATTTGCAGATACAACTTCTAAGAAATCAGCAAGATTTGCAGCTTGGATGTCGGTCTGAAGGTGCCTCAAGATAAAATTGTCAATTAATTTATTGTGCTTTTCAAATTCAAGAGCTGCAACAAAATCAGGATTTGGAACAATAGAATCAAGAGCATTTTCAGACTTGGTTTTAAACAATGACAATTCAAAGTTTTCGTCAAAAGCAAGTTCTTCAAGGTATTCAAAAATTGCAGGACATGAATGAGATTTAACCACGGGAGTCGCCGAGCTTTCTTGACGGAGGATTTTTCGAATCAAGTTTGGATTTTCGTAAATAGGAGGTGGATTCGGATCTGGATTAGCTCTTGTATGTCTTTTTGAAGCCAGTGTGTTTATCAGAAGATCAAAAGAGTTAAAATAATTCAGCCAATCGTTTTCTAGACTCAATCACCCAAAGGTCTAGAACGAACAAAATTACTGGTGTGATTTGCAAATCAAGTATTCACAAGCTAACCAGAGATCGGCTGAAGCAACATTTATCTACTTCCGTTTATGCATAGTAAGAGCGTTTCTAAAGCTACCTGGCATGACTTCAGACTCCGTCTAAGACTTGTGAAACAAAATCATCAACAAGAAAACCATTGAGATTTCTTCCCCAGTATGGTCGCCACTATGTTAGCGCTTAAATCTACCTTAGGCTGAAATAAGGTAAGACTCAAGGCTACATCAAACCACGCTCAGCCTAGTAGCTAGCCCTACGAGGACAGGAGAGGGATCTCTCCGGGTCAATCTCGGCAAAGATAATCAATGAGGTCGAGATGAATGAATTGATGACTCATTTTAGACTAGGGATGAAGTACAAGAACTTTGGAATTGATTTTTTGAGGTTTTGTTGAAGTCAAGGGAAAGGCAATTTTGGGTGCGGGGATGAGGCACAACTTTTGCAGAGGTCTACTTGGGGCAAGATAGGCGATTGTTTTGATGCCTTTAAAGTGATTTAATGGATAGATCTGACTGGTGAGAGGTTAAGGAGAGCAAGAAACTTTCAAGGGTTCTCCTTAAACAGACGAAAACATGGAAAATTAAACAAATTTAAAGGCAGAGCATAGCAAATTTATGGATTCTACCTTAACACTTCATTTGTTCAATTGCAGAAGATTAAAGAAGGAAAGCGGTACACATACAAAACTTAAAAGTACTGAAAGAAACACACCATCAAGACATAAAGCCACATGAATCCAAAATAGTGCTGCAAAACCCTGGTCTTTCCTTTGCCAAAAGTGCAGATAAGATATGTACAATATAGTGTCAAGATATTCCCAAGAGTCCAACCCTGAAAATGACTAAGAAAATAGATAATATAGGCAAGCCAACACATTCCCTTGCCTTTAGGGGTCGAGCTCATCATCCTAGGAGCTGTTTCAACCAATTCTAAACAAAGCACTACAATCTAGGCAGTCAAAGCAACTTGCCTCTATAAGGTAAGAAACCAATTCATTCATTAAATTTTTGCTATTTTATGAATGAATCATCTAGAATAGGTAAATAAGTGTCAAATCAACATAATGTTCCATTAATTACATCAAGAAGGGTGAAAAATCCCATCACAAGTCAAAATTGGTCAAACTGGCTTCATTTGCTGCGCTGAGGATGAAAACTGTGCCAAAAAACCCTATGCGCCGCGTGCTTTTCCACCTACTTTTGGGGCACTTCCCGGCATCCAAATTGAGCTTAGGTTGTTTTTTTCGAAAGCCCTGGATGTCTACTTTCTAACCCAAGTGGAATTTTCCAATTTGGTGTCCATTTGACCCTCCAAAAGTGCATTCTCCCAGAAGTACTTCTTGCTGGTGCAAAAAGTGGCAGAAAGGTGGTTTTCATGATGTTTTTGAGCCTTTTGGTCACCCAGAACTTGATGAAATGCTTTGGAAATGTCTGAGCATGTGTATTTCATCATGAAAAATCTAAAACTACAAGCCATTTGTGATTTGGACCTCCCCATTTTATGGGTCGCGCGCTGCGCGCTACGCGTAGAGCCAAAAAACATGTTTTGCAAGCCAAAAATTTCAAAATGACAAACGTTTCTCCGAATTTTCCCAAATTTGGAGTGAAGACCCTCCATCATGTATCATGCCCTAGTAACGAAGCCTCGGCCAAAACTCGAAGTGGATCGGGCCTTTTCCGTTGTTCTAGCGCTTTGCTCAAGCGCCTCTTAAGGATCTTCATTTCGCTTTGCAAACATGCATGCGAGCCCAATAGTGAGTTTTCATATGATGAAGCATGTCTTTGTCCCTGTTTTCCTTCGCCAACAACTTCTCCAAGTGAGTGTTTACCTGGATGAGCATTGATTCTCGATCAATAGGTGTCAAATCACCGGGTCTCCTTCGGGCCAATTCCCGGTCTTCCCGGATCTTCCGCAGCTCATAAAGTTCATGCTCATCTTCCAGCTATTTGTTGCGCTACTCCAAGTATTTGATCACCCATTTAGCCATCTACAATTTCTTTTGCAGTGACTCATTCTCGGCCCTTTGCTCTCGGATGATCTCCTTGAGCTTCGAGTTAGGAGAGCTAACATCAACATTAATGATACCCATGTCCTGACCTCCTGAAGGACCCTCATCAAACATGGGTCTCTTGCCCCTATCCTGAATCTATACCTGTGCTAAAGACGGAGGTGAGACCCCTTCCACATGATGTGGTGATAATACTCGCTGTGCTGATGATGTCAACGAGACCCCTTCCACCCCGGGTGGAGATAGTACTCGTTGTGCAGATGCAAATAGGGCCCTGTGGCCTCTCTGATATGTCACATATACTGGAGCATCGACATGCTCGGTCTCAGGAATGTAAAACTGCTGTGAAGGCCCTCCCTCATCATGAACTATCTCTGGAGGAGGCTGTAGCACGGAAAAATAATCACGGGAGATGAAATCCTCCCAAGTAACAACCTGCTGTGCCAACTCATGCATCACTATGATTTTGATCAATGCATAATGATATATGCTCCTATGCTGATGTGCCGGGCTCTTCCTTTGTACTAAAGGCACTATCCTCTCTATGTTGCGACACATGAAAAATGGAATGTTCATCATACGTACCCTTGTGAAATGCATCAATAAATGGACATGGTACGCATTGAGACGCGAGAATCTGCCCTCACAGCTGAAATACCGAATGATGAGTTTCATCAACGGTGCTATCAAGTGTCTGATATACCCAGGCTTGATATATGGCTCATAGTAAAATCTATCTAGCATCTGGCATTTTCTCCATTCCTCCCCTACATTTGGTATCCCGATGGCCTGAGCAATAGTCTCGGGTGAAAAGGTAAAATTCACTCCGGCAAGGTTTACATGACCATCCTGTAGATTAAGGACAAATAGAGGGACTAGTTCCCGATGACGCTGAGTTTGTGAGATCATCTCACAATATTGGAAACATGATTGGCGCCGAAAACAATCCATCGCAAGTGGGCAAGCTTGCAATTGAGCCAAAGAAGTAGGCTCCTCCCTAACATGTTGTCCACTTTTGCCACCTTTGTGATACCTCCGTGGCACATTAGGCACATTTACCTCCGGTGTAGAATCACTATCATACTCCTGCTCATACACTGACTCAGTCTCTGACATGTTCTTTAGAAACAAGATAATTGGAATATATATATGCTGATATACAACTGTGTGCAAAATTGACTGTAGACTGTTTCTTATTCTCAAAATGCTGTGACCAAGGGGACACAAATGTACAAGGGAATTGTTAGGAAAGGGAAAACATTAGGGAAATGGGGAAAATGGATATAAAACAAGGAATTTAGAGAAGGGAAGGGACATGGAAATCTTGAATTTTTAGGGTTTTGGGATGAGGTAGGGATTATGTGTTTGTAATAGAAGGGAGGGATTAGAATTTGAGGGAGGATAGTGTAGGGTTTATGAGGAAATTATTTGGGAAAATAATGGTGAATATAGGGGATGGGAAACAAAAGGAAATAGGAAAACATGGGAACCTTGGTTAACATTTATTTTTTAAAACCTTTCAGCAATTTTGTCATTCAAATTCTTACATCAATTTGATGGACAAAGGAGGGTTTTTACACTTGATTTTCTATGGCAAATATATCATAATCCTTTACATAAACCATTCAAAACCAATAATGAGCCATGGATAATAAGCCTACGTGTGAATTTATGCTTGAGAGGAGGCATTTTAGTGTTTTCTTGGGAAAATTTTGGGCATAAACCCCAGTGCATCGTGCACGTGCAATTTCACACTGAGTTCTGTCGCCTGATGCGCCGCGCACCCTGGAAATGCTCCTATTTGCACACAAACTCACCAAATTGCTTTAGAACGATGCTCTTCACTCTTGGAATGTGGAATGGGTTGCAAATGAGGTGAACTATCTTCATATAGACTCCTTTTTTATTTTTGCTTGATCCATAACCCATTTTCTTATGTTTTATCGTTGACACTTTTTCAAAATTAATAGGCTCTGACCTTTTTGGTTTCCCCTTTAAAATTGGTTGAAATGATGATTTTCTCTGATAATTTATTGCAGGGATAGCTGTGATATGCTCTGGCAAAGGAGACCAAGGCTGCACTTGGACGTTTCAAAGATTGAAGTTTTTGAATTTTTTTACAAAAATGAGACAACGACTTATCTTCAAAACGGAGTTTTCAAGAGAAGTCATATTTTATCTGTACAATGATGAAAATTATTGAAGTGATTATTTATCAAAAACATCCCTCTGGCGTGTTGGTCTTCTAATACTTTTCAAAACAAAATTGACTCAACCCTATACCTAAGACCTAAAAATTTGAAATAATGATCTTTGAAGCTTTATGACTAGATCTGAACCAGCAGTACCATGCATGAGGGGAATGAGTGACACAAACCATTCCGTCAGAGTTATGGCATGCCTAACGAAATGCAACTGATCAAAACTGATGGGACACCTAATCATGAAATGCAAAAAGTGCTTTGATCTCTGACGGAGGGATAACTAGACCGACTCTAACAGACATCATAGCCATCTCATCAACATCAAGATATGCATGATCTTATATATCATCCATGTATCATCATTCGGGGACATTTGTATCAATCAACATATGTAAGTATAAATTTGTCATTTTATCATCATCATGTCTCCAACAATGCAATTTTGAGTAATTATTCATGTATCCAGCATACTGTATATAGTACTATGTATCTTTAGCTCAAGATCATCAACCGCAGCAATCCTCATTCATATGAGCACCAAGAACTATAGGAGACTTGCATAAACTATATTATATGATCTTTATGCATATGAGGACAACAACATATGATAGACTCATCATGAAGTAATGAAAATTTGTATACAAGCTTTGTACTTCTCCTTATCCTTATGAGGATCACCATGTAAGCACCATATATGCATTATCAGAGAATCAACCACAAATCTGATCTAAACATCAACTATGTAACCCCAAGAAACATATGAGATTTTTTCATGGACAACTCATAACCATAGCAAGATATATCACTTAGCCATATAAGCATCATCATCAAGGACTACTAACCATAATGCCAACAATGCATCATTAAAAGCATATTCTCCCCTAAACTTGTGCCATCTGTTCACTATCAGATCTAATCATACATGTATCAGCAATAAGCATCAAGACTTCATCATCATCAAGTTAGGATAAAAAATACTTCTAAAATTCTTAGGAGTATCAAGACATTTCCACACATCATTAGCAGATTGTAACAATTATCAAACAGAGGAAATGGACTGCATCCTAACAAACCCTTTTCCTGAGCCCTATCCCTACTGCTTTTCCTCAGACTGACATATACGCGACTGTGTAGTGGCCAACTCGCGTATATATGCGACTTCTATTTATGGAACTTGCGTATGAGATTCAGAACATTACAGTTTTATATTTTCAGCTCTCACTGAGTCTGTTATGTCTGTGTTGTGCTGTGTCTGAGTATATTGTGCCGTGCCACATCTTTTTGACTATATTTCCTTCTTCTTCCATATCTTCAAGGGTGATGAAGCTTTCTCCTTTTGGTATGGTGCCCGTACTTTATTCTCGCATTCCTTTGCTATATGTCCAAGCTTGTTACATGCATAACACCTTACATGTTTCATATTCCTTCTGTAGCAAGCAACAACTTTGTGACCAAACAAATTGCAAGAAAAACAATATCCCTGAAAGTAATGTGATGATCTTTCTGTGTGATGATCTTGAACCATTCTTCTTCTACATCTGGCTGCAACATGTCCAAGATTATGACATACATAACATTCAACATTATTCATTGGAGGAGTAAAAGATTTTCTTTGAAGTATTTCTCTCCTTGGCTGTTGATGAGGTTTTCCTCTCATCTCTTTGTTGAGCATTTCAGATTTCTCATTAGAGTTCCTTGCCTTTCCTTTTGAGCTAGATTCACCTTCAGCAGATTCATAAAAACCAAGACTAGTTTTGATAGCAGGAGACCTTTGACTACTAATAATATCATCCAAAATTTTATACTGTCTTGAAATCGTAAGAGCTTATCCTTTTCTTCTAATTTATCATTTAGAATATTTACTTCAATCTGAAGATGCTCTTCCTTTTCACGATACTGCTTCTTTATGTTCTCCTCAACTTTCCTTCCTTCTTCCAACTGATGTCTTAATTCAAGAACTTCGTTCTCTTGTTTTTCAATAGCTTGGAGTAGTCCTTTATTCTGCTTCTTTGATTCTTCAAGATCTTCCTTTAGAGAGCGGATTGTAGCTTCAAGCCTTTCATAATAACTGGATCTATCTCTTAGTTTCTTGATGATTGTGCTCCTTTCATTGACTTCATTTCTTAATGATGTGACTTCATCCTGCAACTTTTCACATTTTTCCTTGAATAACTTCCTTACCTTATTTCCCTCCTCTAGTTGAGCTTTTAGTTTGGTAGATTCTTCTTTGAAGGCACAATCCTTCTTGCTCAACAGATCTTGTTGATCTCTAATTTTTTCTGTAAGCCTTTTAAATTCTGCCTCTATTTGATATCTTTCTTGTTCACCCATAAGCGCAAATTCAGTTTTTTCGCTATCACTTTCATCATCTTTAAGAGGATAAATAGATGTATCACTAGAGGATAACAAATTCATACCTGATAGATCTTGTTCATCTTCATTCTGAAGTGATTCTGAACTTGATGTGCTTCTTCCACATATTCCCCAATCCATAAACCCACTGTCATAGTTCTTCTGAGATGTCTTCTTATTCTTAGGTGCTTTCTTCTTAAGCTTCTTTCCCATAGTTCCACGGATCTCCTTCAAGTGATCAAGCTTCTACCAAAGGACCTGCTCTGATACCAATTGTTGGAAATAATACTGAGAGGGGGGGGGTGAAAGTATTATCAAATCAATAAAAACTTTTTCTTTCCATACTTAGGAACCATATACACACTTCATTAAGGGAAACCCGCGGTGTATACGCAACTGTGTTCTAAATGGAACACTACGTATATCCAGAATTACTTATGATTTAATTAATCCATTAGATGTTTAGTTGCATCAAAACTTCTTTAACCATATGTATAGTTAAGCAGGTGCCAGTAAAACAAAAACAGATTCATCACACACAAGAAGCACACATGAACACCATGATCATAAGGTGGAAACCCAATGTGGGTGAAAACCACCTGCTGCAAGTTGTCTCTATCTTCTTTTAATAAGAAACTTCTTTTACAACAGTTCTGTACTGGTGTAGTCTTATACCAGTACGCAGGCTTCTACCTGCAGAAGGCTACAACCTTCTTTCGTTCTCTAGACTCTCTTGGAAGGGAGCTATAAGCCCCTTAGCTCTTGTACTAGTTGATCCACTTACTAGTACGTAGGTGCTGGCCTACTGAAATGCTCCAACCTTTACTCATTCTCCAGCGGATACTGGAAGGGAACTACCACCCCCTTAGCTCTTGTACTAGTTGATGTACTAGTACATAGGTGCCGACCTACAAAAGGCAACAACCTTCTCTTTCTTCCTCTAGGTACCACGTTTCATACATTTTCAGACTGGATACTCCTGAAGCACAACACTATAATATGAAGGCCACGTTTCATCCAATTTTCATACTGGACCCATCAATATCATCGAAGCACAAAGCAATCAATTTTTGAATCACTGAAACACTGAAACCCTGTCAACAACACAGTCACTAGAACACAGAGCAGACTACAGAACTCCGCAATCAAACCCAACTGCAACTTCAAACATCATACTTTATTATGTATATGCTACTACAATGAATCAAACTCGCGTATATACGCGCTTTCGCAAAATCCAACCCGCGTACAGATCTATACATAATCAATCATGACTTTGAGGTTGTTTCAGACATCAGTCATACCCAGATCATAACATATGTACAATAAAACATGCATCAATAATTCAGATCTAGTCTATCGATGATCAAACCATATAAAGATGATTCATTTCAAACCATTTGATCCTGATCTATCCTTAGATCTTGTTCTCCATCAACTGGTGAGATCCCTCCTTAGCTTAGATCAAGCAATGCATCATAACCCATATCCTGCATACTTAATACATCAGATATTCAAGTCTTTTTCGATGCACTTGCCTAATGATCTTATTCTCCTTTTATAGTCTTAGGCCTTACTCAATACCATGGTCCAAAACCATAACAAAACAATACCATGGACCCAATACTTGGGTTCAATTCTTTTGGATGCAATACCACGGACCAAAACCATAGGATCAAAAACTGTTGGACTAATACTATGAACCAACCATAAGATTTCCCATGTCCGTGCGCTTTTCTCTGCATGAAAGTGCGTGAACTTTTCTTTGCATGAAAGTGCGTGAACTTTTCTTTGCATGAAAGTGCGTGAACTTTTCTCTGCATGAAAGTGCGTGAACATTTCTTTGCAAGAAAGGAACTTTTCTCTACATGAAAGTGCGTGAACTTTTCTTTGCATGAAAGAAAATGTTTCTCTGCATGAAAGTGCGTGAACTTTGCTGCACTATAATTTATCATTTGAGATGATTTGCCATCAAGGAAAACACTTGTCTCATAATGCCAAGAATGTTTTCTTCTTTAAATGATTGTAACACCATAAATATATATGTCGGTGATGATAGATCTCCTAGTGTTGTAGGGACTGGAACTGTTCATATAGATAATGGTCAATTCAATGATGTATTATGTGTTCCAATCTTATCTTGCAACCTTCTATTTGTATATTAGATAACTCATTAAGGTGAAGGTAAAATCGTTGAATTTTCACCTCACGATGTTGTAATTAAGGACCTAAGAGATCCTAGACAGATTTTAGCTATTGGAATTGCTAATGATTCTACAAGGTTGTATAATTTTAACAAATTTGGGTCATCAAATCTTCCCTCAGTATTTGTTGCTCATAATGATGAAGTGAGAAAACCTTGGCATGAGCGATTTGGTCACTTAAATTATCACTCCCTTCAGAATCTATGTAAAGAAAATATGGTGACAGGTCTTCCAATGGTATCTTGCAGAGATGGCATTTGTTCTAGATGTGTGCTCGGAAAACATCATTGGGATAGTTTTGAAAAACGTGCCTCTTGGCACGCCTCAACCCCTTTACAGCGTGTGCGTAGTGATTTATGTAGTATAATTCCAGTTATTTCATTCTCTGGCTACAAGTATTTCTTAACTTTGATTGATGATTTCTCTAGACACACTTGGATATATTTATTAAAACTCAAGAGTGAAGTATTTAACATGTTATTGGCCTTTAAGGCCATTGTTAAAAAACAATCTAGACATCAAATTCTTAAGCTAAGATTTGATAATGGAGGAGAATATGTTAACAACAAATTCATCAACTTTTTCACTGAGAGTGGAATTCAAATGCAACATAATGTTCCGTATACTCCACAACAAAATGGTGTAGCTGAAAGGAAGAATCACACCTTAAAGAAAATGGAAATTTGTATGCTTCAATATAAAGGACTTAGTCTTAATTTTTGGGAAGAAGCAATTAACTGTGCAAATTACATACTAAATCACACTCCTACTAAGGTTTTAAAGAATATCACTCCAGAAGAAGCATGGAGCTCAATTAAACCAGATGTAAGTCACTTTCGTGTTTTTGGAAGTGAAGCATGGGCCCATATTCTAGATGAGAAACATAAAGCTTTAGAACCTAAGAGTGAAAAGTATATTTTTGTTGGATATTCTAAAGATGTCAAAGGATACACACTTATTCCACTTAATTCAAAAAATGTTATCATTAGAATAGATGTAAATTTTGTTGAAAATATATCGGCCTACAAGCCTAGTTCGGCAGATGTGCCACGCCTCTCTATCCCTTCTACTTCTGAAAATATTTCTTCTTCAGATGATGACAACATGGATGGCAATCCTCCCCCACCTTCTCAAGATCCTCCTTCGGTTCCTCAACTTCCAAAATGGGTCCGTGCTACTCGAGATGCAACAGGTGCTCTTGCTAGTGATCCTACAGATCAATGACGTACATGTTCTCAGTTCGATAGAGCGTCTTCTTTACTAGCTCAAGCTTCAGCTAAATTATTTTCCTCACACCTTTGCAGAAGCTTCAGGCCATCCAAATTGGGACGCAACTATGAATGAAGAATATCGATCATTATTGACAAATGATACATGGGATCTTGTTCCCCTTCCAAAGGGACGAAAACTTGTTAGATGCAAATGGGTTTACAGAACCAAGTATGGACCAGATAGAAAAGTTGATAAACATAAAGCTCGTCTTTTTGCTAAGGTTTTTCACAAGTTGAAGGCATTGACTATACTAAAACCTTCTCCCTTGTTGCCAAAATGAACTCTGTCCACCTTGTTCTTTCCCTTGCTGCCTCTTTCAAATGGGAAGTCCATCAGATGGATGCTAAATTTGCCTTCTTGCATGGGGACTTGCATGAAGAAATGTATATGGAACAACCTACTGGATTTATACAAATAGACTCCAGCCTTGTATGTCGGCTTAAGAAATCTCTTTATGGTCTCAAGCAAGCCCCTCGGGCTTGGTATGCCAAAATGGATAACTTTCATTTAGAAATTGGATTTTATAGCTGTCATTTTGACAATACTGTCTACACCAAGAAAGTGGGCAAGTCTCTTATCATTATTGTTCTTTATGTTGATGATCTTATCCTTACTGGTAGTGATCCCAACCTTATAAAGCATGTGAAGTCCAGCCTTAAAAAGAAGTTTGAAATGATAGACTTAGGACACTTGCATTATTTTCCTGGTCTTCAAGTCTTGCAACCCAAGGAAGGTATTTCCCTTTCCCAGTCCAAGTATGCATGTTATCTTCTACGTCATTTTCACATGGAAGACTGTAAGCCAGCCCCTTCTCCCTTTCAGTCTGGAGCCAAAATTTCAGTCACTTGTACTTCCCCTGAAGTTGATGCTACCTTATACCGTCAACTTGTAGGAACATCAGAGCCCTAATTAGTTGTCTATATTGAGATGGATTTTCTGAGTTTGGTCCTGCAGTATCTTGACATAATTTCTTGAAATTTATTTCCATAGGAGTGACCATGGATTTACATTCAATCATTCTAAATCTTTCTAGTAACTTTACAATGTATTTCCTTTGCGACAGAAAAAATCACGAGACTTTTTCCACACTTCAAGGACCAAAAACTAGTGCATAAGACCAAGGTCTTTCATTTCAAACTCAGAGGTTGGCTTCCTCTTACATTCAATCAGCATAGGCTCACTACCTATAAAAAATAGATCATCAACATACAAAACCAAAATCAATGGCATACCTTGGATTACCTTGAAGTAGAGGTTGGGATCAACATTTCTTCTTGTGAATCCAAACTTTACTAAGTAGCTGTCAATATGCACATACCAAGCTTGGGGAGCTTGCTTCACAATGCCTTCTTCAACCTGTATACATGTTTTCTGGTCTTACACTTGAAATCCTTGTGGTTATTCAACATATACCTCTTCCTGTAACATGCAATGGAGGAAGGCAGTCTTTATGTCATCTGATGAAGAGTCCATCCCTGACTTGCAAAAAGGGAAACTATAGAGTGGATGGTTGTATATCGAGCTACATGAGAAAATATGTCATCGTAATCTTCTCCCTCTTTCTGAGAGAAGCCAGGAGCCATTGACCTTGCTTTATATTTCTCGATGCTGCCATCACTTCCATGCTTGATTTTAACCAACCATTTTGAAGTCACAACACACTTCCCTTTTGGTGTAGGTACAATATCCCATACATCATTTTTCATAATTAATTCATATTCTTCAACCATAGCATCCTTCCAAACTTGTTTTTTTTGTTACTTCTTCAAATGAGGGTCGTTCGACCTGAATCATAGTACTCATTGTAACAACATATCCATGATACCTGCAAGGTTGTTTCCTTTCTCTGAATGATTTGCAAATGGGGACATTCCTTTTAGTATCCTATAAAGTGTCATGGAGCCATGCTGATATATTATTATAGGGAGGATCACTTGAAGGAGGATCTAATGAATCCATAGGCTCTATGGGATCTTCAACCATATAACGTTCAGGTGCAACTAGACCATCCATAATATCCCAGTCATCATTCTCTTCCTTGGGAGGAGGAAGTGGAGGGAGATCTCTTGATTTTCCAAGAGCCATGTCTTCATCAAATGTTACATCCTTGCTAATTTTGACCTTTCTTTGACCAGGAATATAAATTATATAAGCTTTATAATTATCACAATAACCTTGAAACATAGATTTTCTACTAGTAGCCTCCAATTTGTTTCTCTTGTCTTTAAGCATGTGAAAATACACTGGGCATCCAAATACACGAAAATGACTAATATCAGGTTTGATCCCTATGAATATTTCTTTAAAAGCCTTTTTTTCCAACGCTTGATGAAGGACCCTATTTTGAACATATACCACAATAGATGTAGCTTCAGTCCAAAGGAATTTTGGCATCTTTTGATCATGGAGCATATCACGGGAAACTTCTAATATAGATTTATTCCTTCGTTCGGTGAGACCGTTTTGTTCAGGAGTACATGGCACAATCATTTCCTTTCTGATTTCATCTTTATTGTAGAATGTTATGAATTATTTTGACATGTCTTATTCTCCATTGTCAGACCTGAAGACTTTGATTCCCTTACCTGATTGATTTTCAGTCAATGCTTTGAATTCCTTGAAAGTTTTGAAGGCTTCATCCTTGTGCTTAAGATAATATATCCATGTATTTCTTGAGAACTTATCAATGGAGGTAATGTAGTAGAGATGACCACCAACAACAAGCATAGGCATCGAACTGCATATATCATAATCAATGAGATGAGGAATGTCATAAATTTTGGTCTTACTAGAGGGAGATGGTCCCCTTGTTTTATTTCCACTTGCAAAACTTGGGAAGACTCCATCATGTTTAGCCTGAAAATATAGAATACCAGAGACCGATTTATTCAATTTCAAAAGTTCATCATAGTTAATATGATCCAGCATATGGTGCCATAATTCGCTCAAGTAGTTTGTATTATGGGCCAATGCAAGGAGAGGTCTTCTTGTGTCCCTGTAGAGTCCTTCAAATCTTGATCCTAGTGTGAAGGCATCTTGCATAGATGAATCAACATGCCAAGATAGAAATTTACCTTTGATGAAGGCAAGCCTCATCCCTTTGTATTCCAATGCAGATACAGATACTCGATTCTTCATTAATCCTGGTACATACATGACATCATGCAATAGAACAGATTCCCCAAAATTTAGCTAAAACTTGATGGATCGAAAACATTTTACGGGATGAGTAGAATTGTCTCCAAGAATTATCCTTAACTTAGTCTCCCTCTCTACCAGATCAGAGAGGACTTCTTTATAACCAGAGAAATGATGAGTGGCCCCAATATCCACTAGCCATCTATCCCATGAATCTGGTCGAGAAGAACTAATAAGAGAAGAAATGATAATGCATTTAGATTTATTTGAAATGTTACTTTCATACCTAGGTGCCCTTTGTTTCTTTTGAGGAGGATAATGTTCTTCATGTTCACTTGAGGACTCTCTTCTTATTCTCTCATCTCTTCTGTCACACTTCTTTCTTTGATAGTCTTTTCTTCCTTTGTTATTATAGTTGTAGTGTGATCTCTTTCCTTTCTTAGGACAATCTCATGCATAATGAACTTTCTTGTGAGAATTGAAGCATTCAATATGAGATTCCATTCTACCATTCTTCCCTTTTGAGTTTTGAAAGAAGGGATTCCTTGAAGAACTTCCACTTTTCTTCTTCCTTCTGCCATGAGTGATGTATGCTATGGGTTCTCCTTCTTCATGCTTTTGAATTCTTCCTCATGCAATCAATCTGGATTCTTCTTGAGTAAGTTTTCCCACAATCTCATCATATTTCGGAAGAAAATTGCTGTTGCTGATGGTAGTAATGAAGGTTTCCTAAATAGAGGGGAGACCTCTAAGAGTCACCATTACCAGTTCCCTTTTCTCCAACTCTCTGCAATTGATCTCTAATATGAGAGGTCCTCATAATATAAGATTGAACAATTTCTCCTTTGTTCATATTGAATTCATTGAGTTGATATTTCAAGGTAATGATCTCATTTAGGTTATTGACTTCATACATGCTAGTTATCTTGTCATACATATCTTTGGACTTCTTAAATTCCCAACATAAGGAAGTAAACGATCCTGTAAGCCATCAACTATAATTTTCTTTGCTTTAGACTCACCTTTCTTGTACCTGTTCTTGAGTCTAGCGGAAGAATATTCTGAAGGCTCAGGTATACTTCCTTGAATATATACCAACACATCATGGTTGTCTGCTATGATCTCCAATTTGACTTTCCATACAACAAAGTTTGATGCATCACCTAACTTTTCATGCTCCTTGAAGGTAGAAGACAACATCTTGACTTTGAATCAGGTGATATGATTTCTGAAGAAGAGGGCTTCAATACTTGTCTTCTCTTGGGCTTCACTTTCACCATAGCTCTGATTCCATGTTAAATTTCCAGATTTTTTAATGCTGTATCAGTTACTATTGCCCAATTTATCCCTTTTATTAACAATGAATCCAATTATTAGCACTATAATCAATCATAAACGTAACTGAAGAATGAACAATAGTAATAGTGATAGAGAAGATAATAACACACAACCATAAGAGACAAAAAATTGGTCCAAGACCAGGGAAAAACCCCACAAGGGGAAACCCTTTCAAATCTTCTTCTTCTTTAGTAGATCGTCATAAGAAGTTATAATAGTAATTACAATGATCCCAATACATATAATCAACAATAATTAACAGTAAACTAGATCTATAGATCTACAAATATGTTATAAAAACAGAGATACTCATATCTATCGATCTATAACAAAAAAACTTGGACCCACAGATCAGTGATGCTGTGATGTCAAAACCCCGAGATCTAAACTAGGTAGCTATCATCAACACTATATGTGTGCGAAGGAAAAAATCAGGGTCGCACTTATGAAGACATTATGTAGGTGACTATAACAACAAATTCGCTCCCAGGAGGTCTCTATGCTTGCAACTGTAACAACAAAGTCTCTCTTAGGAGGTCTCCTTACCTGTGACTATGGATCTGAACGAAAAATATCCAAAATTGCTCCCTTATCAAGCTGTTTGAGCAGCTGATCAAGGAAAAGTCACACTCATGCAGTGCTCTCCAAGGGACTGACAAAGTAAAGTCATTCTTGGGCCACCTGAAGCTAGCAACCAAAGACTAGAACCTTCTGAAGGAAAACTTGGTCCCTCTAAACTTCCTCCCACTAATCAGAGAGCCAAAGTCGCTCGCTTACCCACTCTGTACCAACGACTATGGATGAAAAACTTCAGATTTGTACTAGAGACAAAGATCCAAAATACCCTAACTCAGAGTGAACCTTTTGCATGTGATCTTAGACCCAAAGAGGATTTCCGCTGATCAACTTGTGCGAGCTAAGAAAAAGTAGAAGAAATAAAAACATAACTCGAGTGTGTGTCCAAATGAACTTGAGGTCGCTTCCTTTTATAGGCTTCTTGAGGGTTTACTTGGGGTTAAGAATGAGCCAAGCAGTTACCCAAGTGGTTAGGGACGATCCATTCCATAATGAATGAATTAATAAAAAATTTTAAAACTTAACTTCCTCTTGACCGAATCAAGTGATCTTTAGGCCCACTTTTATCCTCTCGAAAACAGGAATTTAATGCAAGCATTATCTTGGTCATCTGAGCTGTCCAATGTGGAATTTTACCATAGTTTAAAAAATTAATACATTATTCTATAGATGGAGAACTAGTTTCATAATCTTATTTTCTATCTACCTTCTCCTTCCCTTTTGTTGAGATTGGAATACTTAATATTTCAACATTCCTTTTGATACGAATCCAAGTATCATCAAACTTTTCTAGTAGGGACACATCATCAACATAATATTTGGGACATTTGCTTTTAAAAATGTCCATAGTTATTGCATGCAGTGCAAATGAAGGGGATTTGAATGTATTTTATATGATTACAATAATTCCATCTTCAAATCTCTATCCCTATAGTATTGGAAAGGCAATCACTCAAGATAAACTCCACATTGAGTTTGGAAACTAAGATTATTTCCTAGATAGTTTTTCCATCTATGTCTATACGTTTTCCCACTATGTTTCCTATAACCCTTAAACATATTTATTTCCATAATTCTAATGAAATGGAATCTAAATCAAATGGAAAAAAAACTGGTTACTTCCCAACGATCAAAACAATGGTGCCACTTCCATAGGGATAGTATAGCACCATCCCATTAACAACGACATTTCCATATTAAATCTTTATCCACCCCAAGATTAGGATATAGAATATTATACCATATAATAATTGATGTTTCCAAGCATTATTTCTTCAAATAGAGAGCTTTTGTCAAATATTATTTTCAATGAAAATTCACAATAACTACAATCTCCAAATAAAACCCTACTTGGTTTGTCAGAAAATACTCTCTAAGGATTAACTTCATCTTCTCATTTTGTAATTTTACATACCTTCTTTTATTCCATTATGGTATTATACTCTCTTTAACTAGATTCTCCTTATGAGGATCCTTCTTTCCTAAATGTCCACACACTAGTTCTTCTATTGATAGTTTTTAAAAATCAAGTTCAAGAGAGTTATTGTAGATAGGTTTCGCAAGGGAATTAATTATATAATTCCCTTTGAACATATCCTCCACCATTTTAGTGATCTCCTACTGTTTCCATATATTGTAATCATTTTGATTATCACAAGATCATTAGGGAATGCACATCACCTCCTCACTATTTCTTCTTAGTCTTACTAGACATGGAGGGCTTTCATGTTTCCATGGGGATTTTATGCATCTAACTATATCAATGATTGAAAATGGTTTATATTTCATCCTAACTAATGGGAAAATTCTGATTTGAATGGGAGTTCAAGGCTAAAGACCCAAAACTTAGGTTATGGGAGTTTTTTCCCTTTTCTAAACCTTTCACATAATCCTCTAGTGAGGTTTCTATAGCTTTAGTGATGTTAAAGATTCCTTCTCTTTCCAATTATTAATCTTCATTAGTACTTAGCAACCATTTATAAAATCATTACAACATAATCAATGGGTTTAAAAAAAAAATCAAATCATAAAATGTACATGAAAAGGACAATGGACATAAAAAATGCAATAAAATGTAATTTGTCTTGTTAATGAAGCATCCTAGGGCTAAACTCACATCTATTTATCCATTTCTCCATCTAGACATATCTATTACTATTTTTGAATTACAAAATTTACACTACATTTATTTAACTTATCAATCTTTAATGAAGGTTCTTAGATCTGAATCTTAGCGGGAATTATAGTCTAAGTTTGGATGTATGGGCCATAAAGTCATATTTTATGTAAAAGGGAACTTAATAGATATGTAATTGAGAAATTAAAACCTAATTAAAGTTGAATCTATTAATGGGACACCTTATAACAAGGAAAAAGGAAGAGAGTGAAGGTTGAAAAGGGGAGGTTCCAAAATTGGCCTTATTGCATGTAATGTTTCCTATTAATGGACTCATTTTCCTCCAATTTTCTCTCTCTTTCTCCATATTTTTTTGATGTATTCAATTCTCACATTTTATAAATGTTCTTGTGACTACTTTCATAGAAGAATAATATGTTTTCTCTCCTCCTTTCTTAGCATTCAAGTTTATGGATCTTAACCCCTAAGATCCAGATCATTGGTATAATAGTAGGTTGCCACTCCATCGGAACTAGGGTTTGAAGCATATTTCAGTTTCAAAGTTTTGCTGCAATATTAAACCTCCTTTTTGCACCTTTGGAATCCATTTTCTGGGAAATATAATGTAAGTATCATAGTTGGTCCATAAGAAATATAGGTTTTTTCTACCCTTGGACCTTCATTCACCACTACACGAGCATAGTTACTTGGGTTCACTACATCAATTAGTCAACAACATGGAATTTCCATGACCTATAGAACAACCCATGTTTCTATATAACCCTTGGCATCTTTTATGTCCCTTTACACTTGGTGTTCTCACATTATTGTTATTGTAGATTTATAAAACCATGCCATAGCTTAAACAAATATGCATGCCTTATCTAGAAGCTTGTGCAACCTCATTTCAACCATTTTCAACAGCCCATAATGGTATGGATGCCATAAAAGCACAATAATAGATGGAACAAAAACAACAATCTTCAGCAAAATTCATGCAGATGTCACAAGCTCTACAAAAAACTTAAGAGGGTGCAAAATAACCCATTTTAAAGGATTTTCCTTCATATCAAATGAATTTTTTATGGCATTTGATTTCATTTCATGGTTTGAGATATATCAATGATTGTAGTCACACATGTCTCTAAAATAACTCGGCCACACATACCTTGAGTTTCAATAATGATTTTCTCACTCCACATATAATTATAAAGAAAGTATATTATATCAATGGAAAGGCCTCTTCAGTACCTCAAATGCACATTCGATAGAATTTTCTATAAGAAAAGTTATCAACAAATTTATAGGGAGAGATCCATTTCCAAAAAAAAAAAAAAAAAAAAAAAAAAAAAAAAAAAAAAAAACCAACGTTATGGGTCATCTACAAACCCATGATTATGGGTGAAGAACACAAAACCCTTCCTCAAGCTTGTCATTTCCAACTAGTTTATGGATCATCCACAAACCCATGGTTATGGGTTAACCACACAAAACCCTTATTTTATTAGCACTAAGGCCACTTTTGGAACCTCCACTTCCACAAGCCCAGAGTTATGGGTTAACCACACAAAACCATTCTCTTTATTAGCTCATAGAATATTGTAATCATGATGGTAAATTAAACATAATGGGGTCCCTCTTTACTCATCATGGGTGAATGATGGAGACCATCATTTTCTAAGGGGAAACGATTTATCCGAATCTTTGCCGACTTATATTCTGAGTTTGGATGTATAAGTCATAAAGTCATATTTTATGTAAAAGAGAACTTAAAATATATGTAAATAACCGAGTAAAACCTAATTAAAGTTTCATCAACAAGACCCCTTATAAGTAGGCAGTAGGAAGATCATGAAGGCTGATAAGGGGAGGTTCCAAAATTTGCCTTATTACATGTAATGGTTGTTCTTAATGGAATCCATCTTCTCCAACTCTCTCTCTCTCTCTCTCTCTCTCTCTCGCCACTTTTTGTGATGTATTTAGTCCTTGATTTTTTATTAATATTGTTTATGTGATTAACTTCATGGAATATTTGTATGATTTCTCTCCTCCTATGCTTGGAATTCAAGCCTTTCAAGGAACTTAAGCCCCAATATTCAGATCATTATTTGTTCAATATTAATGCATAAACTAGTGAATAAGAACTTATTCAATTTGTCTGTTTTTAGTATTTTGTATCCAACATACCTATAATATATCATTTATGTAGTTCTATGAACTAAATTCAACCATTCAACAACCTAGTGTAGTCTAACTATCATCCTTGATGGAGCCTTTTCACCTAAATATGGAATTTCTTTACTAGAAATTGGGAATACTAGACATCATGATATCTAAATAGTGCTAATTTACCTTTAGAAATGCATCCTTTAAGGAGATTTTTGAACTCATACACCTTGTAATTAGGTTAGGAAAAAATAACTATTTTTCCTCAAATAAGTAAATATATTCAATATATTTGAAACAAATATAGAAGTTTACTATTTAAGTTGGAAGATAATTTCTTGTAGGCTCCATTTATCTCTTCATGGCTATGTACAATGGAAAAAATCCTAACCTCGATGGTGATGAAGACATGAAATGTTGTTAGAAGTGATAGGGGATGGAAATGATACTGATTCAATATTACTAGTTACTCTATTCTCAATTAGAAACATCAAATAGGGATGAAGTGCTTCATATTTACCATCCTTATGCTATAGACTTTCACAACATCAAAAATCTTTCTTATATGCTTTATTTTTGGACTAAATTTAGACATCACGTAGTGTGTATAAAACTAGCTTCTTTAAACTTTGATTGTCCTAAATGAGAACATCCTACATATCAAATTTTTGTCTTGAGTTGTGATCCCACTTATACTAAAAATGATAGAGATAAATGATAAGAAACTCCTATCTTATGCCCATGTCTTATCTTCCTCATTAAATTCATACCCAAGTTCAATCCTACAATATATTTTAATTTCCTCCACAACTTTGGGGCTAGAGTCTTTATTTTGTCTATAGTTTCATGGATCATGATAATTTACTCTTTTGGACACCACTTAAATAAAATCATTTGTGCCCAATAAAAATATCAGTAACTCATGTTAATCAATTCATATTTGATCAATTTAGCTTGTGTTATTTCTTCAATTCTTTTGTATATGTTCACCAACTTGTTTGCTTTCAACACAATGTAATAATTACATTTATTCAAAGTCATCTTCTTTGAGCATTGCTACATATCTTTTTCCATGGAAAAAATGAAATTTCATTTAACATATTTACTTTCCTCATATTTTGCATAACTTGCCTTGGGTCCTTCATTAGAATCTAAATTTATGAAAAAGCTAAGATTTCTAAGAAAATATAACCTTTTCAAACAATATTAGGATATGAGAACATAAGCCTTGTAAGGCACTCACTTAAAAATAACCTCACATTACATTCCTTAAATCCTTAAAACTAGCCCCATAAACCAAACTTGCATAGTGAACCCAAAATAATTCTAACTATATCTTTAGGAACCAAATCTTTTTATTGAGCCCCACATATACATATATCAACATATATCTTCAAAAGAAAGGAAAACATGGCCCTAAAAAATCTATAAATAAATAATATGTAAGACACCAGACATTCATCATAAGAAATATGGATGAAAGAATTGTGCATTCTCATCCCCTTACATGTTCCATTCATTAATAGCCAATGATACTCCAATCTTAGAGACTCCATCCACTATTTCATTTATTTCCATATAAAATGACAAAAAGATATATGATTAAATTGATAAGTGAAAAAATGGATATTCTTAAGGATCACCCCAACAAGAAATTTTCTAAATTATATAACCCCCTCATCCACTTTATCACCATAAGTGAGTCACCAAATATTTGAATTTTTTCTACACGTTATTTAGTCACAATCATGGGAATTAACCTAAGGGCCATTAGATTCAAAAAGTTATTTTGGCCTCTTCGTAATCCATCCTTAAATTTATTACATATAGTCGACTCACTTGGGAATAATACACCATTAGCCCCAGTGACCTATGGGCGTCTTTAAGAAGCACCATCAAAATAAGTTTGTCACTTAAATTCTACCTCACACCCCTTCTGTCTCCAAGAGTATGCTTTTGCGTCCTCCTCACACTTGTGATATTCACATAGGGATTCTAGGGCAGGACGTGAAAAATTCATGTTTGTTGATGGGTATATTATTATCCCCTGGCTCCATCAAACACGATGTGTTCCATACTTCTCCTTCCGTGATCCTCTTTACTCAATGACAGGATAAATAATTCTCTAGTAGCTGACTAAAAAGAGTCTGTCTCGAGGCTCTTATTAACTTGTGGATCCTTAAGGCCCTAAAACCTTTTCAATATTTATCTGGCCATAATTCCTATGTTAGAAAATTATATATTACAGAGCAATGGAACACATCAAATATGGCAGAAATATAAACACAGAAAACACATAAAAAAAGAGAGACACAGATATACGTGGTTCACCCAATTTGGGCTACATCCATGGAGAAACAACCAGTCTTTCCTTTTATATTATCCAACAAACTTTAAAGAGATACAACCTACAGTTGATCCGCTGTAACACCCTCTTCGCTCTCAATCTCCTCTCTCTTCCTTAGTTAGAATACAAAGATACATAGACACAATACAATTCCCTGATATATAGTGAGGGGTTGCCTTCTAGGGAAAAAAACCCTAAATTAAACATAACTTCTACTGTCAGATCATCTGCCTAATGAACGGCCCAGATTGACTAGAAATTACTAGACTTTTACAAGGAAATTTTACATCTGTTTTTAGCTTCGGGGGTGCTGCCCCCGAACCCCTGCCGGGGGATTATTGGCCCATGGACCCCCCATTTGGGGGAGGATTGGCCCCCTTGAACCCCCACAAGGGGGACAAGTCCCCCCGGCACCCCCTTGCATGGAGGGGTGTACAATCTTCCTGGGGTATACATCTGGCTGAGACCTTCGAATACAAAAGATAATCAGGCTCCACACCCCACAATCTACCACTTGGAGACTGATTATAGCAACTCCACCGCCGCTTCATTTGCTAGACAATGACTCCACTTTGGACCTATTTGTTTCTCATCTTCTTCATCATACTTGAAGACCAACTGAAACTGAGTAGAATCTTAGTTTCTCCCTGGTTACAACTTTTGTTAACATATCTGCAGGATTCTAGCTAGTGTGTATCTTTTCTAGCTTCAACTGTCCATCTTCCACTGCTGACTGTATGAAATGGTACTTGAGCTGTATATGCTTAGTCTTGGAATGAAATGTAAAGTTCTTTGCAAGATGTATGACACTCTGGCTGTCACTGTATAAGCTGCCCAACTCCTGCTTCTTACCCAATTCATCCATAAACCTTTATAACCAAATCATTGCTTTACTAGCCTTTGTAGCAGCAACATACTCTGCTTCTGTTGTTGAAAGTGCAACAACACTTTGGATTTTTGAAACCCAACTGATAGTTGTTCTACCTACAGTAAATACATATCTTGTAGTGCTCCTCCTATTATCTCTATCACCTGCTATATCTGCATCAACATATCCCTGTATAGCAATGCTTGAACCACCAAAGCAGAATGCTTGATTTGTGGTACCTATCAAATACCTGAGAATCCACTTCACTGCCATCCAATTTTCTTTTCCTGGATTGTTCATGTACCTGCTTACAACTCCCATTGCATGTGCAATATTAGGCCTTGTGCAGACCATTGCATACATTAAGCTTCCAACTGCTGATGCATATGGAACTTAAGACATATGAGCCATTTCTTCCAAAGTCTTGGGACACACCTCCTTACTTAATTTGAAATGGCTAGCCAAAGTTATACTAACTGGTTTTGCATTCTGCATATTAAACCTTTTCAACAACTTTTCTATGTACTCACTTTGAGACAATGTTAATTTGCGATTCTTCCTATCTCTAGTTATTCTCATACCTAGGATTTGTTTTGCAGCACCCAAATCCTTCATTGCAAATGAGTTTGCCAATTTCCTTTTGAGCACATTTATTTCCTGCATGTTAGAACCTGCAACAAGCATGTCATCTACATACAATAACAATATAATATAGCTGCCATCATTTTTCCTTTTGAGATAAACAAAATGATCCGAGTGACACCTGGTATAACCTTGTTCAGACATAAACCTGTAAAATTTTAGATACCACTGCCTTGGAGCCTGTTTTAAGCCATACAAGCTCTTCTTCAACCTGCACACTAGTTTCTCCTTCCCTTTTACATCATATCCTTGTGGTTGCTGCATATATATCTCTTCCTCCAAATCCCCATGGAGAAACACTATCTTTACATCTAACTACTCAAGATGCAAACCTTCAGCTGCTACTAGACTTAGAATAGTTATGATTGAAGTCATTTTCACAATAGGAGAAATTATCTCATCAAAGTCTATACCCTTTTTCTGTGCAAATCCTTTCACCACAAGTCTAGCTTTATACCTTTTTCTACCTCCATCTTCTTCCTTCATCTTGTAAACCCATTTATTCTGCAATGCTATTTTACCTACAGGCAACCTGACTAAGTCCCAAGTTTGGTTATGAGCTAAGGAGTCCATCTCTTCTTTTATGGCTTGCTCCCACTTCTTCCAGGTTTCTACTTGCACTGCTTCTTCATAACATTCTGGCTCACCATAATCAATCAGTAATACATAATATAATGAAGGAGAGTATCGTTCAGGGGGTCTATTCATCCTGGTAGATCTTCTAATACCACTTTCAAGTGTTTGAAGTGCTTTTTGTTGTTGTGGTTGTTGTTTTGGCTGTTGATCATTATGATTTTCAGGCACCATCACCTTTTCTGTGATCTCGTCAAGCGCTATTATTCTCTATTTTCTTTTTCCTGTTTCTCTTCTTGCAACTAATCCTCATAGAAAAACTTTTCGTTGAATATGACATCTCTACTCCTAATGATTTTATGTTTTTCATAATCATAAAAGCGATAACCAAAATCATTAACACCATATCCAATAAAAGGTACATTTATTTGATTTTGCCTCAAGCTTTGTTCTATTTTCTTTGTTAATGTGGATAAAGGTTTCACAACCAAAAGTCTTTAGAAAAGAGTAGTTTAACTTTTTACCTGTCCATGCCTCCTCTGGAATACCACCATCCAAGGAGCTTGAAGGCCCTCTGCTTTTTAGATAAACAACAGTATCTACAACATCTGCTGAAAATTGTAAAGGCAATCCTACATGCAATCTCATGCACCTTGCACGCTCCATGATTGTCTTGTTTATCCTTTTTGACATGCCATTTTCTTGTGGTGTTCCTAGAACTGTCTTCTCCCCACAAATTCCATTCTCTGAACAATACCTATCAAACTCTTTGCTGCAATGTTCACCTCCATTGTATAATATGAGACACTTCAACCTTTTTCCTGTTTCATTTTCAACCAAAGATTTCCATTTCTTGAAAGTATCAAATACATCAGATTTATTTCGAATACAATAAATCCAGGTTATTCTGGTTGCATCATCAATAAAAGTAACATAATAATGAGAGCCACCAAGAGATGATACCTGAGCAGGTCCCCATACATCTGTATGCACAAGCTCTATTTTTTCACTCTTCTTTTCTTTCCCAACATTAAGGAAGCTGACTCTCTTCTGTTTTCCATAAATACAATTCTCATAGAATTTTAAATCAACATGATTCAAACTTGGCAACAAATTTCTTGAGTGAAGAATCTGCATCCCCTTCTCACTCATGTGCCCGAGCCTATGATGCCACAATGTTGTATCTTCTCCTATAGAGGTTAAAGCATTAACAGAATTAGAAATACCATTGCATAAATATAATGTACCAACCCCTCCTCCTTTCGCTATTACCAGGGACCCTTTAGTGACCTTCCAGGTTTTATCTGTGAAAGTAGTTACGCAACCTTCACCTCCCAACTACCCTGTTGAAATCAAAATTTTCTTCAGATCTGGAACATGCCTTACCTCCTTCAATAGCCATTGATTTCCATTATGCTGTTTTATGAAAACTGTACCCATTCCAACGATTTTACGGGGTTTATCATCACCCAATCTAACCTGTCCAAAATCTCCTTGAACATAATCATGAATTTTTTTTTTATCAAGTGTGGCATGGAATGAGGCCCCTAAATCTACCACCCAAGCATCAATAATATTTTCTAATGAAAGAATCAAAGTGTCTTGCAACACATCCCCTGTTACATTCGCTTCATGATTAGTTTCTTGTTGCACGTCTCCTTCTTTTCCCTTCTGAGACTTGCAATATTTCTTCAGGCGTCCTTTCTTCCCACATTCTGAGCACACTATCCCGATCTAGACTTGGATCTGACTTTTCTTGACTTACTACGATATCCTGGGTTCTTTCCTCTTTCCGTTTTTCCTCCCCTAGTCTTTGCAGTCAAAGCATTACCTGATCTGTCATTAGAGCTTTTCCTTCACATTTCCTCGCTAAGGATTGCACCGACAACATCATCAAACTTAAAGTACTAGATCCAAAGACAGAGTTACTAATGGCCATAACTAAACCATTCCAACTTTTTGGCAATGAGCATAGAAATAGCAAAGCCCTAACTTCATCATCAAAATTTACCCCTACAGAACTTAAATGACTTGTAATTGTATTAAAATCATTTAAATGATCAACAACAGATCCACCTTCTGACATCTTCATATTAAATAAATTCTTCATAAGGAATACCTTATTTGAGGCCGAGCGTTTTTCATATAGTTTGGCCAATGTCGATATTAAACCCTCTGTAGTCGTTTCCTTTGAAATATTAAAGTCTATCGATGCCGCTAGGCACAACCGTATTGTTCCAAGTGCCTTTCTGTCGAGAATATTCCATTCTGTGTCTGTCATACTCATTGGCTTCTTTGTCTTTCCGCTCAATGGTAGGTATAGATCTCTCTGATACAGATAATATTCCATTTGCATCTTCTATAGCTGGTAGTTTTGGCTATTAAATTTTTCGACCCTAAACCTACCATCTTTCACCATTGCTCCCACTCGAACCAGGAATCCTTCTCTCCTACGCGTTTATCAGCCAAATCGACCTTCAGCTCCGATACTAGTTGTTAGAAAATTATATATTACAGAGTAATGGAACACATAAAATATTGCAGAAATATAAACACAGAAAACGAATAAAACAAGGGAGACACACATATACGCGGTTCACCCAATTTGGGCTATGGCCACAGAGAAACAACTAGTCCTTCCTTTTATATTATCCAACAAACTTTAAAGAGATACAACCTACAGTAGATCCGCTGTAACACCCTCTTCGCTCTCAATCTCCTCTCTCTTCCTCACTCAAAATACAGAGATACATAGACGCAATACAATTCCCTCATATATAGTGAGGGTTTTCCTTCTAGGGCAAAAAACCCTAAACCAAACGTAACTTCTAATGTCAAATCATCCGCCTAATGAACAACCTAGATTGACCAGAAATTACTAGACTTTTACAAGGCAATTTTACATCTGTTTTTAGCTTTGGGGGCATTGCCCCCAAACCCCCGTGAGGGGACCGCTAGCCCTCGAACCCCCCAGCCAGGGGGGATCAGCCCCCCCAAATCCCTGTGGGGGGGACAAGTCCCCCCCCGCACCCCCCCGCATGGAGGGGTGTACAATCTTCCTGGGGTATACATTCGGTTGATACCTTTGAATAAAAAAGATAATCAGGCTCCACACCCAACATCCTAGACCCTTAGGCATTTTCTGGGTGGCCATATACTGTTAGAAAGGTCTTTCTGAGGCATATCCAATCATACAATTTGTAGGAGAAAATTACTTGATTTTCTACAGATAATTCAACTTCAATCAAACATGCCATTAGCACCTATATCCATTAGTACTAGACATAATGTTTTTAAGTATTATTCAAGTATTCTCCTACTATGATGGTTCTCTACAAATTTCTTGAACAACTAGCTTGATATTGTGATTGACATCAATGACCACACAACAATCTCCAAGTCCAATCACAAGTGCCAATCAATGACAAAGTTGTGTCCAACATAAATCAACTATATAAATATAATCAAATAAAACATCAAAATAATTGAGAAATAAATATGCAAATCGAATTACAATTGAAGGAGGATAAAATCAATTATAGTTAGAGAAAAAGGGGATATTACACCCACTGTTCTATTGCAATCCATATCCATAAATCCAATCTGTAAGACAATAATAATAATAATACTTAATATGGACCACATAGTGTAGAATCAACACACATACTCTACCATAGTAGAAAAGGAGAATTGTACATCTCGATCACAAGGTGATTTAAACATAGCATTTGGAATAGAACTATGAATCAAACCAATCTTATAACCAGTACAATGACACTGGAATAGTAAACCATTACACACACTATGTAAATATTAAGGAATGAGAACTAAATTATATAGTATAAAATAGAGGGGAAATGTGACTAAATTTATGGGCCCTTTCCAACTAGCACGTGTTATTTGAAGAAGATAGATAATGTGCAAATCATACCAGCAACATGTGATTTGGAAAATACCAAGAATGATATGTATTTACTTCGACTTCAGAAATATATAAAAGGTTTCAAATATAGATCGTCCATTCCTCAAACTAACAAAATTATATTATATTATTTATAGATTGACTGACCTTCTCCTACATGCAAGGGCCAACATATATAATTTTTACATAGGAGATGCAATGAGTAGGGTGATTCAAGGAATCCCCTATTTCATGCATTAGGGCTATTAAGAATAATCAAAATAAATTAAAATTGGGTGATCCCATCAGATCTCCTTGCAATATAAAATTCAATCTAATATTTTACAACTAGAAATAATTTGGCGTATACAAGTTTGGGTGAGTCATTGCATAGGCATGATAACCTTTTTGAGCGCTTTGAATTGGGGTCTTACTTGATTGTTGTATTGACTATATTATGATACTTCCTCAATTTTTCTTGACCCAATCCAACAAATATGAGAGCTTCTTGAGGCTAGTAGGAGAAAAGCCCAAGTTGAATTTTTTTCTCAGGAAGTGTGCAACAATGTCAATCATGGAGGATGGTTACCAAAACCCACTATGGTCACATGACCTAGCTCAAAAAATATCATTAGTGGAAATTGGTCTTATAAATCCTTTTGATACATCAAACAATATAAATATTGATGATTAAAAAATAATTTACCTCATATCCCCCTTTAATGGCTTTATTTTATTTTTAATGGAAAAATAACAAGGATAATACTTGGATAAAGGTTGGATTCTATGGGGTAAAACAGGTGACTGGCGATGAGAATGACATCATTTTAAATCTCTAAAAAAATACTTAATTGTGATTTTCACTCCTAATGGGTTTGATGGTCAAGATCACCCTTATTTTATGGTCTATATCCATGTTGGAGCTTAACATGCATAGAGGTTAAAAGCAAGTTGCATCTTCGATGGATTAGATGGTTGTGATAAACTCGATCCAATGGCCCAGATCTCATATCAAGTTTCAAAATACATGGAGGTTAAAAGCAAGTAGCATCTCCAATGGAACAAAAAACTATGATCAATTCCATCTAAGTACATATCCTGTATCGAGTTTCAACGTGTGCAAAGGTTACAAGGGAGTTGCATCTTCAATGGATCAAACAACCATGATCCACTCCCATCCAATGGTCCATATTGCATATCAAATTTGAGTGTGTTAGGAGGTTAACAATAAGTTGCGCCTTTGAAGGATCTGATGATTGAATTTCAAGCATATCAACAATTTATGTTGATATTGGATCTGAAGGTGCAAGGGGGTCTAGCAACCCATCAACTTGTGATGGTATTTAGTCATGCCACATATCTACCAGCTATCATCCTCCACATGCCAACTCAACAAAAATATGCCGCTACCACCTCACCGTTGATGTCATAATATGGAATTTTTAATTTTTAAATTCTTTATTTGTTAATAAGATTTTTTTTCTAGAATTTTCATCTACAAGAAATTTGCAGTTTCATTGCTATAATCTACCCTTTGATTCACTAATTTTTAGCTTATAGCCATAAAATAAATTTTTAGTATCATTCTTAGTGGATCTCATCCTCTAAATTTCATTTTAATTGAAAACTTCTCCCATCTCCATTCCTTGAAAAATTTATTAAACAATTTCCATGCAAAATTTGATCTTCCTCTGTAAGTGAATTAGATCCATAAGATCCGAGTGTTGTAACCTAGTCTGTAATACCACTTTGTAACACCCTAAGCAACCTACTGGGGTGTATCAATATCCATGTAAACTTATTTTTATACAATTTTTCCTTTTTTATTCCAATTTATGTAGAATTTGGTCACACATAACTAATGCATTCTATCATGTAGTGCACTCATATACATGAATGTAATTGCATAATAACATTTGTTTAATTGATATTCACATGCAACACATGAAATATACATGTATAATTACAAAAAAATCACTTAAACATAAAATTAAATACTTATCTTTTTAAAGGAAGCATCGACTCGCTGGAAACATCAGAATTTCTACTTAGCCATAAATTGCATTGTTCATAACCTCTCGGCAAGTAGTCACCACCAAGCTAGGGTTGTGAATCGACATGCATACATGATTATCCAAATATAGGTACATAACTTCTACCATATTAACCAAGCCAAGGTACCAAACCCAACAACCTCCTACCAACAGTCTCACATCCCCCATCAGCCCCAAACCCAGGTAGTGAACCCCCTTCTTTGCACCCACAATCCATTGAGTTATGCCCCTACAATTCCCAAGGTGTCTAATTCAGCCAGCTAGGGATGTTCCAGAGCCTTGTGATTTCCCATGAGTTCCAACTAGCTCAAGGTTTACCAGGTTCCTCTCTGAACTCACACCAGGGAACCCATTCCCTTTTGCACAAATCCCCTAGGATTTTATTAGGTTCCATCATGTCACATGGTTGCGTCACTTACCTTCCCAGGATTTTCGTACCCATTTTTATGTACAAATGATGTAATGTGTGTGTAATGAAACTTACAACCTTTAGTTTTATGTGCATGTCATTCTTTCAATGCATGGATTTTTCTTAAGTCACTTTGTGGACCTTGGATAAAAACATGTGAACTTTTTACTTAAGCCTATTTTAGTAATATCTTAGCCACCTAGGCTTAAGCCCTTTTATCACTTACCCTATTTCACACTTGTGTAGTTTTAATTCCCATGTACTCTATTGTCTAACTGGGTTTGCACCAATGGTGTATTTTAATTAAATGCACATGATTTGACATTTACAAAACTAGGATATTTGTCCCTAAGAAATATACACAGAGACACACTAGCCTAAAACACATATGTACATAGGCACACTAGTCCCCAAAGTAGTCCTCAATCAACCATCCTAAAAATGATATGTAAATCATACATAGGGGTCATATCATAGGTGTTACAACCCAAACACAAATTATAGGTGGATATATGAACCCTTCTCTTCAACAAATTTCACATGAGTATTCATATGCTTAGTTCTAAGTAGAAAACTACGGTTATTTAAATTTTGACAAAATTTCCCTTTAATTCCACTAGAAATATTTCTTGATCTCATGAGGATTTAGATGCTTAGATTCCAATTTTTACTCCGTGTGTGGATTCTCCTATATATGAGCTTCCATTGATTACTTCCCTGCTCAATTCTGAGCTGTGTACAAGAAGTTATGATTTCTAGAAGTGAGTTGAGACTTGTATTTCTACAATGATCTAGGTGTAACTTTTGCATACCATATCTATTCGACACATATATAGCTGATTGGGAAGCTCTAGACAAGAACTACTTTTAACTATATGGCCAAGATGTGTCAAATACAAACCCACACCTCAAAACTTCCTTAACTTCCTTGAAAACATAATTTAGGGTCTCAAAATAGCCCTAAAATTTTAGGATCCAAAAATTTATGAAAATATCATGATAACCCATTGAATTGGCTACTAAGGTTCTATGGGACATGGCACTTGAGCCTAGTTAGCACCTTGAAATGGAATCATGTCACCCCCTTGGACACCCGACCTACCCTATCATCACCCACCACCTTCTCCTTATCTCTTATCTCTCTTCTTCTTTTATTTGCCTTACCTTCTCCCTACCTCTCATTTTTTATTTTTCATTTCTCTCTCCCCATGTTTAGTGAAAGTTTTAAGGACAAAACCTCATCTTAAAGTATAGAAACCCTGGAAAAACTTACTAGTCCTTAATGTGCAAAATATAAATTGTTTGGCAATATTTTTGTAAAATATTCCAATTTCTAATGATTTTATATAGTCACTATAAAATTTTGGTGATTTTTAAGGAAAAATTGTCTTATCCTATAAAATTTAGATGAACCATTTTTATGAAAAATGGAAATTGGTGAATATTTTATGGGGAAAACATGGAAAATTAACCCAATTGCGGAATTTAGCCCCTAGAATATTTCCTTCCTATGTTTCTTTTCCCTTTTATTTCCCTTAGTGCCACTTAGGCCTTACCACCTTCCCCTAAATCTTGTGCATATGCATTGGTCATAGTGATAGGAAGCTCTCATCCTATGCCTTATCCATGGCACTTGTGTGCTTGCATGATCATAAAGTGGAATACCAACCCGAACCAATGGAGATCAACCCTAGCCAATGGTCCAGATCTTGTGTAACATTAAAATACTAAGGCATTTTCAGAGCAATGAGGTCCAATACCACAATTTAACTTAATATTTGCAAGGGTGTACCTGACATGATCTCTTTGGTCTTGAGGCATTTGTAAGATTTTCAAAACCATTTTTGAAAAGTTCCAACACCATGTTTTTCCCCTCCAACATCACTCATCCTTTTTTTTCCATAGATGTTACCACTTAGACCCATAACCTCACATTTCCTACCCCTACTTTTACCTATGTGTCCCTTCCACAACATGTCTTGAAAAATTACATTCACATGTCCACATCATAATGCATGGAAATCCCTATTTTTCCACAATTTTTCATAAATAAAAAAGTTCAAAATTTCATCTATATCATGGTGGAAATTCTATAATATAACCTCCCTTTTCCCAATTCAAATTTTCTACTGCACCATTGAATTATACACCCCCAAAATTTAAGTCTCCTTACACATAATTAGCCCATATAAATTGGAGTTTTTTTTCCATTTCTCCCTAATTTCATGATGGTTGTCTAAATTTTTACAATTTCAACCCTACACACTCCAATCTCACCTAGGAAATTGGTTAAATTTTCCAAATCCAACTATTTCAACATGTTTGAGCATGAATTCCCCCTGAATTCATATGAAATTTGGGGCTTTTGCTCAAATTTCACCAAAATTTCCCAATTGCTTTCAAATTTTCCCATGGCTATCTACAGTGCATAGTTTGAACCAATTACAACCTTGAAATTTACCAATATGAGCAATTAAAATATGGTCTTTAACCCCAAAATCCCAATGGGCCATTTTTAAGTGAGTTTTTCCCAAATTCCTTAAAGAAATTTTCTATCAAATACATTTTCAAGTATTATCCACAATTTTTTTAGTTCCAACATGTTGTCTTTGGCCCATATATGCCCAAGGTTATAGCTTTGATCTAATACAACTTTGTCTTGTATCTTAGTTCCACCTTTAGGTACACTACCAACAAAATTAGCTCTAAAATCACTCTATCATGTCCCTAGGTTCCCTAGGTTGAGGCACACCACTATTCCTATGACTTTAAACATCCTAAATTCTAAATTTCCTTCCATCGTCTAGCTCTAATTTCCTTATTTATGTACATTGATACCATAATATTAAATATTCCATGCATATGAACAAACATGTAAGCCTATAAATGTATAGTACCATGAATAATTAAAGAATATAAAATACAAACATATAATGTAGTAAATTCATTAGCTTATAACAACAAATAACACATATATACACATCAACCTTTAGGTACATATAAGCATAAGAATGCTTACCTTTATATAAACACTAGTTCACCACTAACTAACAACTTTCCTCCTAGATTTGAGAACTCCTATTTCGTGCCTCTCAAAAGAAGGGTACCCTCAACCTATGGTTTTGACTCCACAAGAGAAAATAAAAACTTTTCCTCTCAACCCAAAAGTCTCATTGGTTCCTCTAAATGAACACTCATACAACCATCCCAATCTCTATATCTCTTTTCCTCTTCAGTTTTCATAACTCAAGTGGGAATCCCCTTCTCAACAATGCAATACTTCAAGGTACTTCACCTCCAATTAGGGATATAACATAGGTTTGCCAAGAAAATCTAAATGTTGGGTTCACAATGATGTCCAATACACTTCCACTTCCCTTATATGTTTCCTACTCTTTCCTTGACCACTCATACTAGATTTAGGACAAAAAATTGAATATTTGAATCATAAAATTAACCCAAGTACCCCCTTAGCTCCCAAAACCAATACTTTCGGGTAGTTCCCCTGGGAAAACTCTTGTATAGGTTTTTGCATCTTTTTTGGAAGCTTTTGGAACACGATTTTCACTTTTAGCAGTTTTGTGGAGCACAATGGTTTATCCCATGGTTTTGTAGTTTTATCTAATGAACTAAAGTTGTATTCTAATCCATGATAACTATATTGGTGATTTATGGATGCTAGGATATTTATGTATGTATCGTATTGCAATGTTATAAAGATGAAAATATTAAAAACATTTTTATTTTTCCTAGATTTTTTTTTCAAGGTAAAACATTTGCGTTAATGTGTATGTGTGTTCCATTGCATCTATTTTGTATTATCAAGAATCTATTTGTAGCAATTCAATATATAGGGTTAAAACCTACATTTAGTAGTGTATACATTCTAGCTTGAAGGGGATACCTTTGTGTTTAAGTGGTTTGGTTCAGGCCTATGGTAGACGATGTTATAGTGGGAAATTTGTAGAGTTGATTCTTGTGGTGAAAGTAAATGGCAGACAATTTAAACATAGAGATCAAGAAATTCAATGGGTAGAGTTTTGAGTTGTAGAAATTGAAAAGGAAAGATCTTTTGGTGGACAAATATCAGTTGATCATTGTGGATCCATGTACTGCACCAATGGGGATGTCGAAAAAATATTGGACCAAGTTGAATTGAAAATAAAAGATAATAATATGAGATTTATTATTACCAAATGTTTTAGGAGAAGCTACAATGAATGAATTGTGTAACAAGTTAGGGACTTTGTATTAGCCTAAGTACTGAGTGAACAAATTGTTCCTACAAAAAAGGTTATATAACCCGAGGATGAAGGATGACAACTCAATGATAGAGCATCTAAATTCCTTCAATACTATGGTAACAATGTTACAAAGTTAATCATGTATCATCAAAAGTGAGAAATCTACCCAAAAAAACCCATATTTATGTGTAAAAACATCAAAAAGAACCTGAAAATCGAAACATTGTGATGTTGCATCAACCTTTTTTAAGGGCCGAAATTTCAATATTATTAAACCATGATATTAAAAACCAAAATCATGATCATGGAAAACCTTAAAACTCCAACAATTTTCAACCATGGCATTAAATATCAAATAACGTGACTCTGAATGACCTTAAAGTTCAAATATTTTTCAACCATACAATTAAAACATAATATCATGAGTACAAAAGAACTTTAAAATTTCAACATTATCTATTAATGACTTTATAAACAAATATCATGAATATAAAAAACCTTGAAATTTCATCTTTTTCCAGCCATATTATAAACAAAACATCATGACTTAAAAAAACCTTAAAATTCAACAATTAAATCAAAGAGTAATTATACCAAGATCATGTTTTTAAGGCTAAAATTATGGCACTTTTGAGGTGTTAGCTTAAGACACCTTGACTCATTGTCAATGAGGCACTAAAATTGCAAAAATTTTTAACTGTCTTATAAAAGTATTATTAATTTACACAATCATGAAATAACCCTTTAAAAGAAAATAAAAAAGGATGCAACCTAACATTTTTTCGTCTTTTAAATAATTTTTCAAAGAAACACATATGAATTTGTTTTAAAAAAATTTGGTTACTAGGCCAAAACCTTTTCATATTAAAATATTCTTTGAAGGTTTGAAATTGAGAATGACGACTCAATCAAACCCTGAAATGAGTTCCCCATGACACAAAAATTTCAGACCCTTTACAACTAAAAATTCTCCAAAAAACTCTCAATATCCAGATACATTTACATTCCATTATTCTCTACTTTTGCTTTGACTTAGTATGAATTCTTGTTTTCCTTGATGAAATTCCTTTTTCTTTCTTCCCAGCTTGATTCTAGCCCATGTTTTCTTGTATTTCCAGCATATCATTCTTTAGTAGGTGATATTTGGATTCTTCCCCATTTGCTTGATCTGCCCAAGAAGATGATTTTTCTTTAAAAATCCTTGTGAATTTAGGAGGGGATTTGTTTTCCACGAGGGTTTGTGGGTTTTCTACCTTTGGTGAGTCTGGAGGATCCTCATTGGCATTAGTTGTTTCTTGTTTGGATTCTATTTCTGCTGATGTAATTTTTTTTGCCATATCTACTTCCTTGTTGTCTTTTGGTTCTTTCTTATCTTGACACACTTAATCTTTAAATACCGTGTAGTGAATACTCTGAGCTTGTTCCCAACGTTTGCGCCTTTGGAATTTTTTTCTGATCTTTGTTGTTCTATAAATGCTTGAGTTAATTTGTAATTATGTGCCCCATTTCATAGCATGATCTACACTGGAAAAAAATATTTTCATAGTCACGTTTTTGGACCCAAACATAGTTTAAAGAACTCAAATTACTCTCTGTGGGAAAACCATTGTTGAAGTTTATCTCCATACATATTCATGCATAAGTAGTCTTAATTTTTATTTTATTTTTTATTTTCAGGACAATGACGATGAAACTTTTTCAACACTTTCCTAATAGACGAAAGTGATGGAAGATTCAAAAATTGCAAGGGAAGGTTTGGAAGCCTTACCCAAACTAAAGACGTAGACATTGATGTTGTTACTAATGAACTAAAGTTGTATTCTAATCCACGGTAAATATATTGGTGTTATATATACACCACACACACACACACACACACACCCACAACACACACACAATGATATATATATATTTATATATATATAATATTTATATATATATATATATAGGCCATCGTATACATATATACACCACACACACCACACCACACACCACCACACACACAACATATATATATACTTGCATATTGTATAGATGGAATATTTTAAAATATTTTTGGTTTTCCTAGTTTTTTTTCAAGGTAAAACGTCAGTGTTAATGTGTATGTGTGTTCCACTGCATCTTTTTTGTATTATTAAGAACATATATGTAGCGATTAAATATGTAGGGTCAAAAACTAAATTTGGTAGTGTATAAATTCTAGCTTGAAGGTTATGTCTTTGTGGTTAAGTGGTTTGGCTCATGCATATGGTAGACCATGTTATAGTGGGAATTTATAGATTTGATTCTTGTGGTGAAAGTAAATGGCATGAAATTCAAACACAGAGATCAAGAAATTGAATGGGTAGAGTTTTGAGTTTTGGAAGCTGAAAAGGGAAGATCTTTTGGTGGACAAAGATCAACGGATCATTGTGGATCCATGTACTGCACCAAAGGGGATGTTAACATAATACTGAACCAAGTTGGATTGAAAATAAAAGAGAATAATATGATATTTAGTATTGCTAAATGTTTTAGGACTAGCTACAACATAATCGCAGAAGTGTCCTAAGACACGTAATTTTATTAATTAGAATAAAATTACATATTTGATTTTGCAAGAGTTTACACCCGAACAACCAAACACTCTTGCAATGAGCTATTTATAAGCTCCATGCCCTAACTACCTCTAATTATGGATCACTTATTAAATAACAAGTGTCTAATTACAATAAATGCTATTCAAAACAACTAGCTAACAAATCTCCTAAATTAGAGCCTAAGATACGACACATTTGGAGAGTCATATCTTGTTACACAACAATATACTAATTCTAAATGTCTCCATTAAATAATTAAACATTCTAGAATAATAATTATTAATTTAATTTCTTAAATTAATAATTATTTTATTCCAAATTTATAGCCTATGATAATATTTTATTTTTGGATCATCTAACATTCACCCCTATGATCCAAAGATACATTACAATAGATACCAAGTTCATCCTGAACTCAGTAGATTTTATTCTACCAAGTAGTTTCATGAAAATGTCAGAGATCTGATCTTCGAAAGGACAATAAACTAGCTTGAGGACATCTTTGGCAATGAGAGATCTGATATGATGATACTTGGTGTCCACATGCTTTGTCTTTGAATGAAAAACTGGGTTCTTGGCAAGTTTGATGGTTGAATGGCTGTCAATGAATAATGATGTAGCTTCTGCCTGAGAAATGCCCTAGTCCTACAAAATTTTGTGCAACCAAACAATTTAACATGCTGCTTCCCATGTTGAAATGTACTATGCTTCTGCTGAAGAAGTGGCCACTGTAGCTTGTTTCTTACAACTCCAAGATATTGCTGCTAACCCCATGTTCATTAAATAACCTAATGTTGATGCTTGATCATCAATACTTCCAGCAAAGTCGGCATCAGAATATCCACCAAGTACAAAGTTTTTAGTCTTTGTGTAAAGAAAACCAAAATCTTTTGTTCCTTGGATATATCAAAGAACTCTTTTGCCTGCATTCTAGTGGCTATCTCATGGTTCTTGCATAAAACATGAAATAATACTGATTGCATAAGATAGATCAGGGTGAGTATTTGTCAAATAAATCACGCTGCCAATCAACTATCTGTAAGTAGTACTATCCACCTTCCCCCCCTTCAAATTTTGAAAGTTTCAAGTTTTGCTCCATGGGGGTGAGAACGGGCTTGCAATCCTGCATGCCAAATCGCTAAAGAACCTCGGCTGCATACTTTCTCTGAGAAATGGAAATATGATATGGACGTTGGAAGACTTCAACTCCAAGATAGTAGTGAAGTAATCCCAAATCTATCATCTTAAAACCTGCATGTAACTCCTTTTTCACCTGTGCAATATGATCATCATGGTTGCCAGTAATGATAAAATAATTTACATACATAACAACAATTACCAAATATTTTCCCTGTTGTCGCACATACAAAGTATCATCAGATTCACTTCTTTGAAAACCAACTTTCTTAAGATATTCATCCATCTTTGCATACCAAGCTCGGGGAGTTTGTTTTAATCCATATAAAGCCTTAATCAATTTGTAGACTTTATGTTCTTGCCATTCAATTTAAAAACCTAGTGGTTGTGTCATATACACTTCTTCCTGTAAATCCCGGTTGAGAAAAGCACTTTTCACATCCATTTGATGAACTTTCCATCCTTTCTGTGTGGCCAATGCAAGTGTTAATTGGATGGTGTTCCATTTAGCTATAGGAGCAAATGTTTCCTCATAATCAATGCCTTCCTGATATGCAAAACCTTTTGCGACAAGTCATGCTTTATAATTTTCAAGTTCTCCCTTTTGATTATACTTAATTCGGTAAACCCATTTGCATCCTATGGGTTTAACATTTTGTGGACAATCAACAAGTTTCCAAGTGTTGTTATCAATTATTGCTTGATATTATTCAACCATAGCCCATTGCCATTCTTTATGTTTTACTGTTTCTTTGTATGTGGAAGGTTCAGTAAAATCATTTGCTAACAAGGCAAAATTGCCTTCACTTCTATGTGCCCTTCTGGTGCACGTTTTATTCTACTCATCAGGGTTTACATCTTTCACATGTTGAACTGCCCATTTCGGTAGTTGGTGCTCACTTGTTTGTGATTCAGAAGAGTCTCCATCATTGTAAAGAGGATTTATATAAACTGATGTTCTTCGTTTAGGTGAAGAGTCTGGAGAATCACTCTCAAAAGAACTGCTACTTCTTGGAGATGTGGATGAACTGCTAGAAGACCCAGATGATGTTGTTGAAGTAGATGGACTAGATGACTCATCTTCAGAGGAAGGAAAATCAAGTTCATACCAATTTGGTGAAGTTGGTTGACTTTGCATTTTTCCTTTTCTTTTACTGCCCTTAGTTTCTAACTTTGGAAGAAGACTTTCAATTTCTTCAACACTTTTACTCTCTGTTTCATCAAAAATGACATCCCTGCTCACAAGGAATTTTCCATTGGTTAAAAGATGATACCCTTTCTTCTCATCAGAATAGCCAATCATTGTGCATTTTAAACTTCTTGAGTCAAGCTTAGTTCATTTTTATTTCGGAACTAAGGCATAACATATTGATCCAAAAACTCCAAGATGTTTAACTCGAGGTTTGAAACCAAACCAAGCTTCATAAGTGTGATTCCATCTAAAGAAGTAGTTGGAGATCTGTTTCTTAAGGAGACATCTATATGTATTGCTTCTGCCCAATATGTGGGACTTAACCTCTTAAAAGTTAACATGGATCTCGCCATTCCTAACAAGTTGCGAATCATTCTTTCGACTGGTCCATTTTGCTGTGGAGTGTAAGCATTAGTAAGATGTCGTCTGATGCCATTTTCACTGCAATAAATTTTGAATTCATTTGAAGTGAATTCTCCCCCATTATCTGTCCTAAGAGTACCTATCTTTTCTTTGACTTCATTTTCAACAAGCTGGCGAAAATTTTTAAACTTATCAAATGCTTCTGACTTGTTCTTCAAGAAGTAAACCCAAGTCATTCTGCTAAAATCATCAATGAATAATAAGAAATATTTGCAACCACCAAAGGAAGTTTGTAGTGGTCCACAAACATCACTGTGAACTAGTTGTAGCCTCTTGTTTGCACGCCATGAACTTGTTGGAAAACTTTCTCGACTTTGTTTGCCATAAATGCAAGCTTCACATTTTTCATTTTCCCTTTTGAAAGTGGGAAGTCCTTTAACCATTCCTTGCTTCTGCAATTGAGAAAGAGTCTTGAAATTCAAATGTCCATATCTTACATGCCATAGTCTTGCAGGTGAAATACATGTAGTCATTGCCCCTGCAAAATCAGAATGCCTTGGAATAACTGTCCCTTTCATCCATAATAGTTTTCCATCTTCATAACATGTCATGACAGTTTTCAAGATCTGTTTCATTGAATTAATCTTGACTAAACCACCTTCCATAATCACCTAATGTCCTGCTTGTCGAATCGTGACTAAAGAGAGCAAATTTTTCTTGAAAGTTGGTACATATCATACATTGGAAATCATTTTTTCTCCAACACCAAGGAGAAAAACTTTAACTACTCCTTTTCCATAAGGAGTATGTTTTGTATCGTCTGCAAGAAAAATGGAAATAAGTTGGAAATCTTGAAAATTCCAAAAAAAATCACGTCGACAAGTCATGTGTTGAGTTGCCCCTGAATCCAAGATCCAGGCATCTTCATAATCACTTCTAAGATGGGATAAAAATTGTGATGCTGGCAAGGAAGCAAAAACATATTGTGAGTTATCATCATCTTGATCATTTGCAAATTGAGCTGAGTGCTGCTGAAACTTGGGAATTTTATTAAGAGAATTTTAAAAATCTTCAGCATAATGGCCAACTTTGTTACATCTTCGACACACAAGTCGACTTATGTCTCTTCCTTTTCCTGAATATTGTTCTCTGCCTCTGCTTTGAATTCTATGTTGAGATTGTCCTCTACCTTGATTATTATTTCCTTGTCCTTGAAAATTGCCTCTTCCTTGGTTGTTTCATCTACCTTGAATATTAATCCTTCCTGAACTGTTGCCTCCATTAAAGTTGTTTCCTCTGCTTTGGCTTTGACCTAGACTTTTTACATTATGTGATACTTGATTCTGATTGAAATTCCCTCTGCCTTTTCCTTGAGAACTATTTGCTTATGATTTACTAGTGCTGGCCTCTGTGAAGAAAACATGTTCACCAACTTTCTTCTTCTTCCCAAAGTTTTTATCATGTTGGGTCAACATTTCACAAATCTCATCAAACTTTAGTTTCTCTAATTTCCTAGTTAATTCTAGAGTCTCCAAAAAATGCGTGTAGGAAGAAGGAAGTCCAACAATTACAATTGTGACCATAAAGCTATCATCTATTGCTGGAAAGCCAACATTAATGATTTCCTACCTAATATTCTTAAGTCTTGAGATATATTCAAGAACATCATCTACTTTAGTCAATTTCTGTTGTAACAATTTTAATTGTAGATCAAATTTCTTTGATTCAGGTTGAGTATCATAGAGGTCTTTAAAAGTTTTCAAAGTAGTCCATGCATCTGTAGCATTTTCTATATGACATACATTTCATCATTGACAGAAGATTTAATAAGAGCTAAGACTTTAGCATTCTTAACTTCCCATTTTGCTAGTGCAGCTACATCTGTGGGTTTATTTGGCTTAATATCTCCATCACATATACCCTGCCATAATTCATTGTAAATGAGAGTGCTTTCGATGAGACGGTGCCATGTTTTATAAGATTTTGTGCCTTCTAGTTTGTCGGAATCAGAAACAAATTAATCAACTTAGACATTGTAGCATTGAAGCTTCGCACCAAGAATCAGAACAAAAATGTCAAGATGGGCAACACAACACACCACACAAAAAACACAATCTATTAGGGCTTGGCCTTGACCCTCGTATAGTTGTTGAAGCGGGAGAAAAATGACTGAGCATTGCACTTGGCTCTAGTCAATTTCTCATGAATTACAAGGTAACTTTCAAAATTTGACTTTTACAATGATGCTCTTGCAAAACTTGGTAAAAAAAAGTTACCCCCCCCGTCAAAGTAGAATTACTTTGAGTTACACTTATCCCTTTAAACAATTACAAATGAAATCCCCTTATTACTCCAAAAATTTACAAATCACCTTATTACTCCACAAACAATAAATTCCCAAAATTAAAAAATCACCAGATCTCTCCAAAATACAATATGCATTATATTACAAAAAAAACTTTATGATGCAAGCTAACAGGCTTCACTCTGTTTTCTTGCTGGCAGGCTTCTCTCTGGCTTTACTCTGACAGGCTGACAAGCTTCACATTGGCTTCTTGCTGGCATCTTGCTCTTTCCATAACCTCTGCACGCTCTAACTCTATTCAACACAGTTCATCAAGAAAATGAAGAATATGGGAATCTCTATTCAAAATATCCTCAAATTACAAGCCCTTTTCTCTCTCCCTTTTCTCATACCAGTTATTGCGTTATATAGCATACAAAATTCGTAAAATGAAGGTTTATCAGATCCAGTTCAAAAGAAAGTTTGTTTGAGTTACGATTGGCTAGCTAGAATCCAGAAATCTAAATGATCATAGGTCTTTTAGAACGAGATGTCAATATGTGATTCGGGCTGGAGAATACATTGCATGTAATTTGAACACGTTGTTGATGCTACGCTCAATCTCAAAATTGCTAGTATGCTGTACACAATCTGGAAGTTTTTTTGGTGACATCTGAAATCTTTTAAGAACTCTGGTGCTTCACAACTGTATCATTGACTTGACACTTGGGTACTTATTGATTAAAACCCATCAGTCTATTCTTATCAATTTAAAAAAGTTAAAACGACTTCATGTGTGACGACAAAATGAAAAACCCCACAATTCACCATTACTCGTGTGGCAGGTTGTGTTCGAACAACAAAATTAAGAAACTAGTGATCGATAAATACTCATGTAATAGAAATTTGGCATGAGAAGAACAACAAACCTGAGAAACCACTCAGGAATATGTACTCCACACTGAGGAGCAGAATAATGTTGCCTTGCCCAAATGCGAATCTGTTGAAGAATAGTAACAATCCGTAGCGCTCTCGCTACAATATTCTTCAGAGCATGGCATTGTTTGCAAAAATATCCACTTCAATTGTACACTGAAGGCATTTAGACCAAATTCTCTCAAGCTTCTTACGTTTCTTGTAAATATTTTACTTAATTTTGTGCTAGGCTATGCAGTTTAAACTCAGACTTCAATATAAATTTCCAATGTAAAATTGTTCATTAAAATACAATGCCGCATGCTACATTACAAATTCAGAATTGAATGCAATCTACATTAGAAATCTTCGTCTATTTCCGTAGCCTTAAAGCAGGGATCGAGCTCTCCACGCTTTGACCAAGAATCGAGTTCGAAATGTGTTCTTTAAATAGGTTAGACATTCAATTTGATAGTACACGGTGGCAACAATAATTCTTACAATTGATTTTCAGATTAAAAAAAAATCTACAATCACTAAAATAATAAAATTTCTTTTCATTTGAACATAAAACTGGACAAATTCATACCAATCATTAGCTGATCAATTTAATGGAGTTTTCAAAAAAATTGTGGAGCTGGAATCTCCTCCTCACATTCACTATAACATTACTGAGCTCTGATACCAGAATAATGGTAGAAGTGTCCTCAGACACGTAATTTTCTTAATCAGAAAAAGACGATTACATATTTGATTTTGCAAGAGTTTACACCCGAACAACCAAACACTCTTGCAATGAGCTATTTATAAGCTCCATATCCTAACTACCTCTAATTATGGATCACTTATTAGACAAAAAGTGTCTATTTACAATAAATGCTATTCAAAACAACTAGCTAACAAATCTCCTAAATTAGAGCCTAAGATATGACACATTTGGAGAGTTATATCTTGTTACAACAATATACTAATTCTAAATGTCTCCATTAAATAATTAGACATTCTAGAATAGTAATTATTAATTTAATTTCTTAAATTAATAATTATTTTATTCCAACTTTATAACTTATGATAATATTTTATTTTTGGATCATCTAACAAAACAAAGGCATTGTGGAGCAAGTTAGGGCCTTTGTATTACCCTAAGTCCCTAGTGAACAAATTGTTCCTACAAAAAAGGTTGTATAACCTGAGGATGAAGGATGAAAACTCAATGACAAAGCATTTAAATGCCTTCAATACTATGGTAACAATGTTACCAAGTTAATACTATAACATCAAAATGAGAACTATACCCCTAAAAACCCATATTTATGCATAAAAAACATGAAAAAACACCCCAAAATCGAAACGTTGTGATGTTGTATCACCAATTTTTTAAGGGTTAAAATTTCAACATATTTTAACCATCATATTAAAAACCAAAATCATGATCATGGAAACCTTAAAAATCCAACAATTTTCAACCATGGTGTTAAATATCAAATATCATGACTTTGAATAACCTTAAAGTTCAATTGTTTTTCAACCATAGGCTTAGAACCAAATATCATGAGTACAATTTTTTTTAAAAGTTCAACATTGTCTAGTAATGGCATTATAAACCAATATCATGAATATAAAAAACCTTGAAATTTCAACATTTTCCACCCATTACATTAAAAAAAAACATCATGACTTAAAAAACCTTAAAATTCAACACTTAAATCAAATTGTAATTATACCAAGATAATTTATTTTCAAAGGCTAAAATTATGGCACTTTTGAGATGTTAGCCTAACACAACTTGACTCATTTTCAATGGTGCACTAAAATTGAAATTTTTTTAACTGTATCTTATAAAAGTATTATCAATGTACACAAAATCATAGAAGAACCTGTTAGCGCTTAAATCTACCTTAGGCTGAAATAAGGTAAGACTCAAGGCTACATCAAACCACTATCAGCCTCGTAGCTAGCCCTACGAGGACAGGAGAGGGCTCTCTCCGGGTCAATCTCGGCAAAAGATAATCAACGAGGTTGAGATGGCTGAATTGATGACTAATTTTAGGCTAGGTATGAAGTACAAGGACTTTGGAATTGATTTTTTGAGGTTTTGTTGAAGTCAAAGGAAAGGCAATTTTGGGTGCGGGGATGAGGCACAACTTTTGCAAAGGTCTACTTGGGGCAAGATAGGAGATTGTTTTGATGCCTTTAAAGTGATTGATTTGGATAGATATGACTGGTGAGAGGTTAAGGAGAGCAAGAAGCTTTCAAGGGTTCTCCTTAAACAGGCGAAAACATGGAAAATTAAACAAATTTAACGACAGAGCATAACAAATTTATGGGTTCTACCTTAAAACTTCATTTTTTCAATTGCAGAAGATTAAAGAAGGAAAGAGGTACACATACACAACTTACAAGTACTGAAAGAAACACACCATAAAGACATAAAGCCACATGAATCCCAAATAGTGCTGCAAAACCCTGGTCTTTCCTTTGCCAAAATTGCAGATAAGATATGTACAATAGAGTGTCAAGCTATTCCCAAGAGTCCAACCCTGAAAATGACTAAGAAAATACATAATATAGGCAAGCCAACACATTCCCTTGCCTCTAGGGGTCGAGCTCATCATCCTAGGAGTTGTTTCAACCAATTCTAAACTAAGCACTACAATCTAGGCAGTCAAAACAACTTGCCTCTATAATCTAGAAAACCAATTCATTCATTACATTTTTGCTATTTTATGAATGAATCATCTAGAATAGGTAAATAAGTGTCATAACAACATAAAGTTCCAATAATTACATCAAGAAGGGTGAAAAATCCCATCACAAGTCAAAACTGGTCAAACTGGCTTGATTCGCTGAGCTGAGGAGGAAAATTGTGACAAAAAACCCTGTGCGCCGCGGGCCTGAGCCCTGTGCGCCGTGCGCCTTTCCACCTGCTTTTGGGGCACTTTAAAGCATCCAAATTGAGCTCAGGTTGGCTTTTTGGAAAGCCCTGGATGTCTACTTCCCAACCCAAGTGTAATTTTCCAATTTGGTCTCCGTTTGACCCTCCAATTGTGGATTCTCCCAGAAGTACATCCTACTGGTGCAAAAAGTGGCAGAAAGGTGATTTTCATGATGTTTTTTGAGCTTTTGATCACCCAAAACTTGATGAAATGCCTTGGAAATTGTTGAGCATGTGTATTTTCTCATAAAAAATCCAAAAATGTAAGCCACCTGTGATTTGGACCTCCTCATCTTATGGGTCGCGCGCTGAGCGCGACGCATAGAGCTAAAAAAACCTGTTTCGCAAGCCAAAAAAATTGAAACGACAAAATTTTCTCCAAATTTTCCCAAAATTGGAGTGAAGACCCTCCATCATGTATCATGCTCAACTAATGAAGCCTTGGCCAAAACTCGAAGAGGATCAAGCCTTTTGCGTTGTTTTTGCGCTTTGCTCAAACGCCTCTTGAGGATCTTCATTCTCACTTTGCAAACATGCATGCGAGCCCAATAGTGAGTCTTCATGTGGCGAAGCATGTCCTTGTCCCTGTTTTCCTTCGCCAACAACTTCTCCAAATGAGTGTTCACCCGGATGAGCATTGATTCCCGATCAATAGGTGTCAAATCACCGGGTCTTCTTCGAGCCAAATCCCGGTCTTCCCGAATCTTCCGCAGCTCATAAAGTTCATGCTCATCTTCCAACTGTTTGTTGTTCTGCTCTAAGTAGTTGATCACCCATTTAGCCATCTGCAATTTCTTTTGTAGCGACTCATTCTCGTCCCTTTGCTCTCGGATGATCTCCTTGAGCTCTGAATTGGGCGAACTAGCATCAACATCAATGATACCGATATCCTGAACTCCTGAAGGACCCTCATCAACCATGGGTCTCTTGCCCCTATCCTGAATCTATACCTGTGCTGAAGACGGAGGTGAGACCCCTTCCACATGATGTGGAGATAATACTCGCTCGGCTGATGATGTCAACGAGACCCCTTCCACCCCGGGTGGAGATAATACTCGTCGTGTGGCTGCAAATAAGGCCCTCGGGCCTTTCTGATATGTCACATATACTAGAGCATCAACATGCTCGGTCTCAGGAATGTCAAACTGCTGTGAAGGCCCTCCCTCATCATGAACTATCTCTGGAGGAGGTTGTAGCATGGAAAAGAAATCACGGGAGATGAAATCCTCCCAAGCAATACCCTGTTGTGCCAACTGATGCATCACTATGATTTTGATCAAGGCATAGTGATATATGCTCCTGTGCTGATGTGACAGGGTCTTCCTCTGTACTATAGGTACCATCCTCTCTATGTTTCGGCACATGAAAAATGGAATGTTCATCATACATACCCGTGCGAAATGCATCAACAAACGAACATGGTACGCATAGAGACGTGAGAATCTGCCCTCACAGTTGAAATACCGAATGATGAGTTTCATCAATGGTGCAAACTCATCCTTCAGGTATCTGAAAGGAAAGGCTGCGCTCAAGTGTCTGATATATGCGGGCTTGATATATGGCTCATAGTAATGCCTGTCCAGCATCTAGTGTTTACTCCATTCCTCCCCCACATTGGGTATCCCGGTGGCCTGAGCAATAGTATCGAGTGACAAAGTGAAATCCACTCCGGCAAGGTTTACATGACCATCCTGTAGGTTAAGGACAAATAAAAGGACCAGTTCCTGATGATGCTGAGTTTGTGAGATCATCTCACAATATTGGTAACATGCTTGGCACCGAAAACAATCCATTGCAAGTGGGCAAGCTTGCAATTGAGCCAAAGAAGTAGGCTCCTCCCTAACATGCTGTCCACTTTTGCCACCTTTGTGATCCCTCCGTGGCACATTAGGCACATTGACCTCCGGTGTAGAGTCACTATCATAATCTTGCTCATATTCGGACTCGATCTCTGACATGTTCTTTTGGAAACAAGACAACTGGAATATTTATGTATGCTGATATAAAACTGTGTGCCAAAATTTGACTGTTGACCCTTTTGTCTTTTTATCAAAATGCTACGAATTGATGCGCGAGGAGAGGGTTTTTGAGTGAGTTTGAGGCAAGTCTGGGCATGAACCTGAATGAGCCGCTTGCCTAACCCAACGTGCCATGCGCGTGTTAAAATACACTGTAAAAAGTTTCCTGATGCGTCGCGCGCCTCTGGTGTGCCGCGCGCCTATCCTGATGCGCCGCGCGCCCTGAAAACGGATCAAGTTACCCACAAACTCACAAAACCGCCTTAGAATGTTGCTCTTCACTCTTGGAATGTGGAATGGGTTGCAAATGAGGAGAAAAATCTTCATATAGTCTCCCTTTTGATTTTTGCTTGAGCAAAACCCATTTTCTTATGTTTTGTTGTTGACACTTTTTCACAATTAATAGACTCTGATATTTTTGGTTTCATCCTTAAAATTGGTTGAAATGATGATTTTCTTTGATAATTTTTTGCAGGGATAGCTCTGATATGCTTCGGCAAAGGAGACCAAGGCTGCATTTGAACAATTGAAGAACTAAAATTTTTTACAATTTTTACAAAAATGAGGTGGCGACTTGTCTTCAAAACAGAGTTTTGAAGAGAAGTCCTTATTCAGCGGTACAATGATGAAAACTCTTGAAGTGATGATCTATCAAAGACATCCCTCTGGCCTGCTAGTCTTCTAAGGCTTTTCAAGACTAAACTAACTCAAACCCTAGACCTAGACCTAAAAATTTAAAACATGATTGTAAATGACTTGTGAAGCTTTATGACTTAACCTGAACCAGCAGTGATATGCACGAGGGGAATGAGTGACACAAACCACTCCATCATAGTTATGGCATGCCTAACGAAATGCAACTAATGAAAACTGGTGGGACACCTAAAACATGAAATGCAAAAAAGAGCTTTGATCTCTGATGGAGGGATAACTAGACTGACTCTAACACAGTCAAAGTTGAGGGTTGACTTACCCATGTGGTAGGCTTAAAGGAGACGCAATTTTGACCAAACCCGGCCACCGTATTCTGGCCAACTTGGACCAGACTCCCCGGTTAATTTGTCTCCTTCGATCTGAAAATGTATTTTTGAGAAGGTTCGGTCAGTTTAATAAAAGTAAAAAAAAATATAAATAGGACGACGAGCCACCAACCCCGTCGGCCTTCCCAACCATCATAACAATAGCATTAAAAATTAGGGGGTGGACGGACATGAACCCACCACCCCACACGGCCACCGCAACAAACTTATTATGGTTACAGTGAGGGCACAGGCTACCAACCTCGTCACCAACCACTGCCAACTCCCACAACTAACAACAAAACAATGAGTGGGTGGGTCAGCACTTAGGGTGCGGACCCAACCCAAAACCAAAAAACCCAAGTCATATATTACACGACCATACCAAAAACCATGCAGAGTGGAGGAGGGTGCAGTGGGTGGGCCGCCCAAGGCAGGCCCGACCCAACCATCGTTTAATTTTAAATTATTTCCGTTGGTGGTGTATAAAAAAAGGAGGGGGCAGGGATTGACCTCCCGACCTCCCCCCTATTAAACGAATCCGTAACCAACTTCGCCAACCACTTTATTGAGAAATACACCCAAGAATTTATATTTAAACATAATTTTTCAGTGCGCTCAGGCAGAGGACATAGTGCACGCAGTTTGAGGCAGAATTTTGCAGGAGGGATGAATTTTCATTTTGTCAGAATTTGACAAATTTTTATATGGTTTCAGCACTTCTCGATGCCACAAACACAATGGCATTGTCCATTTCTACATCAGAGTTCTGCATTTTTCGGCCATTTTTCAGTATGGAGGTATAAGACTCCTTTTTGTAACTGATGCTTGTACTCTTCTTTTTCATGCCACTTAATGAATGAAGGCCTCCCCATTGATCGAGCAGGGCCCAGAGACATAATCCAAGATGGACAAACTCTGTTATCAAGCTTCTTGTCTTCTTCGCATGCTTTATGTGTTTCTACTTCTTCTCTCATGTGCACATTAAATTTCTATGGTTAAGCTACAATTTCTACATGTAATTCTTTAACATATCTATAAGCAAAAGATATTGTATAGAAGGTTTTGCGGAAATGATCATCACCATAATCTTAGAAATTCAAGGGATGCATCTAAGAAACCTTTCTTTAAATTATATGTCAAATTTGATCTTCCCATGTTTAACGGTGAAAGTAATGCAAAAAATCTTAATAACTGGATTAGGCAGATTGAAATCTACTGCAGGATTCAACATATCAATGAAGATGAGGCAAAGATTCAACTGGCCTCTCTTCGGCTGAGTAGCACCGCTCTCGTTTGATGGGAGAGCAAATTGCGAAGTAGTAAGAGTGTGGGTAATCTTCTTTCCTTATGGCCTAGTTTCATTTCTGCATTAAAGGGACAATTCTATCCCTTGGATTACAAACAAAAAGCCTTAGTGGAATGGAAATACTTAAGTCAAGGCAGAGGTCAGGATGTTCAAAGCTTTAGAGTGGAATTTAGAAAACAGGCACTTAATTTGGACATTTCACTTGACTCACTTGTAGTAGTAACTAAGTATATTGGATCATTACATAGTTACCTTAGACATTCATTATTATTGTTTGAACCAACTACTATTGACTCCGCCAATGTGAAGGCAATCCATCTTGGGAATAGGGGCAAAAATGAAAGAGATAATCATTTCAAGAAATCGCCTTCCAAACCTCCAAATGGCAAACCCAAAGTGAAAGGAAAAGGAAAGGAGAAGAGGACGACATCAACCAAGAAAGATGAAGGAGAAAGGCCTTATTGCAATCACTACAAAAAGGAAGGTCATGACGACGATCATTGTTGGAAACAATACCCAGAAAAGAGACCAAAGAAGTATGGAGGAAAAGGCAAGCAGAAGACAGTGGAAACTGCGCAACGAGACCTTGGATCCGATTCCACAGATGAAGCATTGGTCACAGCAGCAGGAACAAAAGGTACTCTTACACCTCATGTTAATTCTAAATCACATGAAGGTACTAGTTCAATAGATGAGTCTCTTCCTAATGAACGAAAGAGAATTGAGCTATTTCATATTAGAGTTGTCATAAATCATACAAAAGTGGAAACTCTATTTGATACAGGATCCCAAGCAAACTTAATTTCAGAGTCCTTGGTAAAAAAGCTAGGCTTGGAAACTACACCACATCCAAAACCTTACCCACTTGGATGGATACATGATAAAGCAAAACTGAATGTGACTAAGTAGTGTAAGGTTAAATTTGTGATCGCTTCTAAGTTAGTGGATGAGGTAAAACTTGATGTAATACCATTGGATATATGTGGCATGGTGTTAGGGAGTCCATATCTTTATGATAGAAAGGAAAACTTCTTTTGTCATGAAAACAAATACCAAATCACAAAAGATGGGGTAGAACATATTGCAAGGGCTCATCAAACTAAAATCAACACCAGCCTTGTTAGTGTAGGACAAATGAAGAGGTTGGTGAATTCTAGTAAGGGTTGCATGCTTATGATTGTAAGGGGAAAAGATGCAGAATTATCTGATGCTTTCTAGGGTTGTGATCATGTGCATAAAAAGGAATTATGTGAATTAATTTCTAACTATGATGAGATGTTTCAGGAACCAAGGGGATTACCTCCGAAGAGGGAAATCCAACATGAGATCCATTTGCAGCATCACACTCCTTTACCAAATATTGGCATGTACAGGATGTCGACCATTGAGATGGAGGAGATCAACAAGTAGGTGCAGGAACTATTTAACCAAGGGGTCATCAGACCGAGTACTTCTCCATGTGGCTTACCGATTGTCTTGGTGCCAAAAAAAGATGGCACATGGAGGATGTGCGTGGATTATCAAGCACAAAACAAAATCACGGTGAAAAATCATTACCCTCTTCCCCGCATTGATGACTTATTAGATCAGTTAAAGAATGTTATGTATTTTACCAAATTGGATTTGCATAGTGGTTATCACCAGGTCCGAATTGCAACGCAGGATGTGTGGAAAACCGCCTTCAAGACCAAACAGGGGCTATTCAAATGGACGGTGATGCCATTCGGACTTTACAATGCTCCAACCACTTTCATGAGGGTCATGAATGATCTATTTAGGCCTTTCATTGATGAATTTGTTCTTGTATATCTAGATGATATCGTTGTCTTTAGTAAAAGTTGGAATGAACATTTATGTCATGTGAAGAAAGTGTTTGATGTATTGAAAAACGAAAAACTCTATGTAAAGTTGTCAAAGTGTGAGTTTGGGAAAACCTCTTTGGTTACCTAGGTTATATTGTTGGTCATGGTCAGCTAAAAATTGATCCTTCTAAAGTTGAAGCAATTGTAAATTGGCCTAAACCTACTAGTGTAACTGAGGTTCGCAGCTTTTTGGGTGCAGTACAATATTGGAGGAGATTTATTGCCAATTTCTCTATTATTACAGCACCTTTACATGCATTGACAAGTGTAAAGCGAGTCTTTCAATGGGGAGGAAAGCAGTAGAAGTCCTTCAAAACATTGAAAGAAAACATCAGCACCACACTGGTCTTGCCTTACCAGATCTCCAACAGCCATTCGAGATCGAGACAGACACCATCGGATATTCCATGGGAGTTGTATTGATGCAGCAAAGGAAGCTGATATGTTACCATTCCGAGAAGTTCTCTCAGGTTGTGATAAACTATCCCACTTATGAAAAGGAATTATATGCCTTGGTCCAGAGTGTGAAAAAGTGGAAAAAAAGGGGAAACACTACCTGATCGGCAAGGAGACCATCATCCATACAGATCATCAGCCCTTGCAGTATCTTCAATCACAAACCAAGTTGCAGCAATCTCTTCATTTCAGGTGGATGGGTTTTCTTCATCAGTTTTATTTAGTAATAAAGTATAAGAAGGGCACTAGCAACAAAGTGGCCGATATGCTATCTCGCCCTCCTATTTATGCTTCTATTATTTTGCATAATGCTTCGTTATCTTTTGAGAGTTATGCTGAACAATATGCTAACGATGATGACTTTAAGGAGATTTATGCAAAACTAACCCATGGTTCACAGGTGGACAACTATCATTTGCAGGGGAAATTGTTGTATCACCTTGGAAAATTATGCATACCCACAGGAGAAAGGGTACATGTGATCCAAGAGGTCCACACCTCCCTTGTGTCTGGTCATTTTGGTATTGAAAAAACTTTGTGTCATGTACAAAGAGTTTGCTTTTGGCCTCATATGAAGAACATTGTGAATCACTATGTAAAGGGATGTGTGATGTGTTCTTTTTCAAAGCCCTCTAATAGAAAAATTGGGATCTACACACCACTCCCTATTCCGAGTCGTCCATGGGAAAGTGAGTCGATGGATTTTGTAGGAGGTTTGCCTTTGTCTAGAAAAAGTCACGACTATTTGTATGTCATTGTTGACAATTTTAGTAAGATGTGTATTTTAATGCCTTGTAAAAAGCAGATCATTGCAAAGCAGACTGCTTATCTTTTCTTTCAACATGTTTGGGTCCATTTTGGGCTTCCCACATTGATTGTGTCAGATCGGGACTCTCACTTTCTTGGAGAGTTTTGGACCAGTGTGTGGAAGATGATGGACACCAAGTTGAAAAGAAGAATGGCATTCCATCCACAGACTGACGGACAGACATAGGTTGTAAATTTCACCATGGTACACTTTTTATGAGGATATTGTGGGAAACATCCTAAGTTGTGGGATGAGCATCTTCCATATGTGCAGCATTCCTACAACCGAGCAGTGCACTCATCTACACAGCGTTCACCATTTGAGACATGTTTTGGTTACCTACCAAAGGACCATTTTGATATGGTCTTTGGAAGGGAAGATGACTCTAGTGGACGTAATGACAAGGACAAAGCGCAACAATTCATTCAGCAGATCCAATTGATTCACCAAGTAGTACAGGAGAAGTTGGAGAAAATTCAAGCCCGTTACAAGGCTCGACATGACAAACACCAAGTCGACCATCAATTTCAAGTGGGTGACAAAGTGTGGTTCCATATCAGCAAAGGACAAGATGAAGGGAGAAGGGAAGAAGTTGCAACCAATCCAGTAAGGCCCATTCACCATTTTGGAGAAGATTGGAAACAATGGCTTTCGTCTCGATTTTCCAATGTATATGCAGATGTACTCCGTAGTGAATGTGGAGAACTTAAAGTTGTATGAGCCACCATTTATTATGGACACCGAGGAGGTGGGTACAGTTCCTACAGTTGATGATTTTGCACCAGAGTATCTCGATGAGTTACCTGAAGACATCATCCTTGACAGAAGAACCAAGACTTCATGACGGGGAGATGTGGAATACCTTCGAGTTGGTTTCAAGGGGATGCACCCTAGCAAGGCAAAATGGCTGGAAAAGGAAAGAGTGAGGGAGCAATTCCCTCACTTTCCAGTTGACTGATAAAGCTTTTGGTGGTCCAAAGGCTTCTCAATGGGGATGATTGATCCAGGTGGATCTTCAGACACAGTGGCATGGGAAAAGCTCAAAATTCAAAGTGGTGGAAAGGTGATGAAATTAACATCAAGTCGAAGTGCTCGTCACCCTGATTCCAACGGTGCAAACGATGCTCCAATCCAAGTCTGAATGAAGAAGATAGAAGCAGTCAAAGTTGAGGGTTGACTTACCCATGTGGCAAGCTTAAAGGAGGCACAATTTTGACCAAACTCGGCCACCAGATTCCAACCAACCTAGGTCGGATTCTGGGCAAATTTGTGGCTCGGTTAATTTGTCTCCTTCGGTCTAAAAATGGATTTTTGGGAAGGTTCGGTTGGTTTAATAATATTAATATATATATAATATATATAATAATAATATATTATATATATATATATATATATATAATATATATATATATATTAATATATATATATAGATATATATATATATAGGCCGACGGGCCACTAACCCCGCCAACCTTCCCAACCATCATAAAAATGGCATTAAAAATTAGGGGGTGGACGGCCATGACCCTGCCACCCCACACAGCCACCGCAAAAAATGTATTATGGTTGCGGTGAGGGTGTGGGCTGCCAACCCCATTGCCCACCACCACCAACTCCCACAACTAACAACAAAACAATGAGTGGGTGGGCCAGCCCTTGGGGCACGGACCCAACCCAAAACCAATAAACCCAAGTCATATATTAGACGACCATGCAAAAAACCATGCACAGTGGAGGAGGGTGCGGTGGGCGGGCCGCCCAAGGCAGGCCCGATGCAACCATCATGTAATTTTAAATTATTTCCATTGGTGGTGTATAAAAAAAGGAGGAGGCGGAGATTGACCTCCCGACCTCCTCCCTATTAAACGAATCCGTAACCAACTGCGCCAACCACTTTATTGAGAAATCCGCCCAAGAATTTATATTTAAACGTAATTTTTCAGTGCACTCAGGCAAAGGAGGCATTGCACGCAGTTCGAAGTAGAATTTTGCAGTAGGGGTGAATTTTCATTTTGTCAGAATTTGACAAATTTTATATGGTTTTAGCACTTCTCGATGCCATGAACGCAATGGTGTTGTTTGTTTCTCCATCAGAGTTCTACATTTTTCGGCCATTTTTCAGTATGGAGGTATAAGACTCCTTTTTGTAAGTGATGCTTGTACTCTTCTTTTTCATGCCACTTAATGAATGAAGGCCTCCCCATTGATCGAGTAGGGCCTGGAGACATAGTCCAAGATGGAAAAACTCCGTTATCAAGCTTCTTGTCTTCTTCTCATGCTTTATGTGTTTCTTCTTCTCCTCTCATGTGCACATTAAATTTCTATGGTTAAGCTGCGATTTCTACATTTAATTCTTTAACACATCTATAAGCAAAAGATATTGGATCAGTTATGACTTTGAAATCATATAGAAAAAAGGGAAGCAAAATGTTATTATAGATGCACTCTCAAGAAAGGATGGGGATGTGGGAGCATTGCTTTGTGACATTTCTATTATCCAACCGAATTGGATAACCGAAGCAAGGGATGAATGGAAGAATGAAGAAGAAGTGTGTACACTCATTCAAAAGTTGCAGCGAGATCTCAATACATCTGATATATTTAGCTAGAAAAATGATTCATGATGGTACAAATATCATTTATATCTTCGTGAGAATTCCCAACTCAAACAAAATATTCTTTTGGAATTGCACACCTCTCCCTTAGGAGGGCACTCAGGATTTTTAAAAACTTACCACGAAGTCAAGAAGAAATTTTTTTTGGATGGCTTTAAAGCTGATATTCAAAAGTTTGTGGCAGAATGCTTGGTTTGCCAACAAAATAAAGTTGAGACAATTAAGACCCGGGTCTATTACAACCTTTAGCCATTCCAAGTCAATGTTGGGAGGAGGTTTCAATGGATTTTATTAGAGGTTTATGTAAGTCCAAAGGAAAGAGTGTCATCATGGTGGTAGTTGATAGACGTACCAAGTATGCACACTTTTATGCATTATCTCATCATTTTAAATCCAATACAGTTGCTACTGCATTTATGGAAACAATTCAAAAGCTAAATGGAAACCCAAAGATTATTGTAAGTGACAGAGAAGCCCCATATTGTTATTATTGTGCCCCATAGAAGCACATTATTGTCATTGTTGTGCCCTTACATTATTATTGTTATGTAGGCTCTAATTATATTGTGACCCCTTAGACTCCTATATATAGAAAGGAGATCTTGCCATTTGTATCATCAAAAAAAAAATTGTGAAGGAGGTTGCCCCCTCGAAGAGACTATTTCTCAAGTTGTTGATCTATCCTTTCTCTATTATATGAGCTGGTTGCATAGCAAATGAATTTGTATTTGACCAATTTGCGCCCTTTTAACGATGACCTAACTATTACATAAAATCTGGATGGAAGCACACAATCGATTGGCGTCGGAGTATGGGGTGAAGTAGCATCTTACTCTTATCACGTCATTCCATTTGTTCAAGTTGTCATGTGGTAAAAAATAGTTGGATGGAGAAAGATGAAAATGAGCCTCTATGATTGGGTGGAACTGCCCAGCACAACCCCACAGAGAGACACCTTCAATGTAAATATATGAAGAAAGATGGAAAATTTGTCACCAAACTATGCCACACTCTATTCATATGAACAAAATATTAGAAATCGAGTATTGATTAAATAACTCATTCTAAAACACTATCAAACTCCGTAAAAGACATATATCGATAATACTTGCAACTTCGAATGAATGAAAAATGTGAACAATATTTAAATGGTGTTGAGCCTTGAAAAATCATTGTTATTATTGTTACTATAATACATGAGCAAACAATTATGATAAATCATACTCGAAACAATCATATCCCTCTCCAAGTGGCAATGATCAAATTTTTCAGGCTTAGAATGCTAGTTATTATAGAGGTTGTGGTTTTGGAAACTGAATGATAAGAGGATTGGAAATCCTAAAATAATTTTCCTTCTGCTACCTTCTTTCTAGATTTGCTTGTGTTCGAACATACAAGCCATATTCTCTCTCATAGGTAAGGTATTAGCTCCATTGGTGCTTCATCTAGGAGCTATTGTTATTTCTTTTTATTCTCTATAGTTTAGTTTGCATCTCCCATGCAGTTGGGTTTCAGGCTGATTTTTTTTATCTACTTGGTTATGGTTGTTATCCCATTGGAATTTTAACTACAGGGGGGTGGTTTTGAGATTTTTATGGTATAGTGGATGCTTTTTTGGATGTTTCTGCAGGGGAGGGCCAAGATCCTATGTGCATAGTGTTTTTTTTACTATTGAGGGTGGATTTTTTCAGGGGTTTGATTGTTTTCTATAGGATGTGTCATAGTTTGAATTGTTGGGTGGGTTTGGCTCGAGATTGCATGTCATTAATGCATATTGGTGGGCATTGAATTATGGCTATGAGTTTATGGTTGTGGAGGTAATATCATTTATTATTTTTATCCTATCTTGCATGGTATCTATTTCTGACGTTAAATCCCACATTCTTCGAGGGGTACTAATAATCATATTGAGAATTTCTCTAGGGTTTATCTACCTATCCAATCAATTATTTTTTTGGTGGGGTGGTATGTAAGTTGATATTTATTTCATAGAGACATTATTCTTTATTATTATATGTTTTTCCTTCATAATGTACTGATCCTAATGGGCAATGACTTGGTGCATGAGTCGTATGGACTTAGGGGCACTATTGCCTATGTCATTCAATATGGGTCTTCAATTTATATGGTGGTTTTTTTCCTGGGAGGTGTAATTAACTTAATGTGGATCTATTTATTTGTCTCATCTGATAAATCTAATTTATTCGTGAATTTCACATGTGTTTTTGGGTTACGTGGTCACACTCTAGCTCTTTTCGAGTGTTGTGGACTCGATAGATAGTTGTTATTGCATAATACTCTTGTTTTCATACTTTATACATGTAGCTACTTTTTTGGTGGAACATTTGCCCACAAGCAAGATTCGATGGGGTCACCTGGTGGTTCTATGCGAGTTACAACTGGTGTGTATGTGCATGATTCTCTCTTCCCAGTATCAGATGCAGATGCCCTCATATAGGCTACCGTTATGGTAAAAAATATCTTTGGACAATGAACTTTAGGAATTCGACTAACAAAAATGGCTCTGGTCCTAAAAATGGATGCCCCAATGAATTTTACAAGGTAGGTCATGAGACAAACACTAGAGGGGGATACTTCATCGGGGTTCCTTCACAGTTGTGTGGTTGTCGAAAGAAACATGTTCGGCCTTTGCAGGTTATAAGAACATTGATTTTTGGCCAGGATGTATATTGGGACTAGGTTGTGAGCTTGCAAAAAAACATTATCATTGGGAGGTGGGAATTCCTAAGCATGGATGGTATTCATTTGTGGGAATGGATTTAAAAGCATTGGGCACCCAATTTGACATAAAAGCCAAGAATTAATGTTTTGTTTAATGGGTGGTTCAGTGTACTGTTGTAGCAGCTACAACCACCCTCCAAAATTTTGCCTTAGCTTCATTTTGGAGCCTCCCTATGAACCTTTCATACCATCATGTCTTGTCTTGTCAAGTACACAAGCTTCAGTGATTTTCTTGCAGAATGACACCATGTCCATCAAAGCTTGTTGCATCCCCCTCATAGGATGTTTCACCGGATTTGGTCCAGCTGCAGGCTGAGCAACTTCCTCAAGAAATTGTGCAATTCTAGAGGGAAACCAACCTTCCCTCAAAAAATTGCGCAATTCTGTCTGGCAGCCTGTTGGGCTCCAGAATTACGCAAATCTACCTGTCACTGTTCTGTGGAAAAATTGTGCAATTCCTCCCAGCAAGACTGCTCAGCCCAGAAATTGCGCAATTATGGGTAAAATTCCATTGTTCTACCCAAAAATTGCACAATCCTTCTGGGCAGCCAGCCCACCTCCCTCCCAGAATTTTCACATTTTTTCCTCCTAGCTGAGCAAGTTGTTGCATGTGCAGTTGAGTTCACTGGTTCCCTCCGGGACCGAGCAAAATTGACTTGCATGCATGGACTGATCCTCCCAAGGCAACATGCAAAGGCATCCCTTGTTTTAGGAATTTATTTTTAGCATTTGGAGGTTACATGCAAGGATCATTTCAGAAACCTCCCATCAAGTGTTGCTTTCCCTAGATCTATGGCATGTGGGTCGCAACCTCGATTTTATTGAAACTCATCAACTGGACACTGCAGAGCTAATTCCTCACATCGATCTTGCAGCTCTTACATCACACATTGCATCTAGGAGTCATCGACACATTCATCTCATTTGTTTTGGGGTAAGCCCACTTTTCATGTATCGCGCTGCATTTCTAGTGCTTTTTGTGTTTCTCTTCGTATGAATGTTGTCTGCTTGATTTCAGTGAGTGCTTGCTGTTGTTTTGATACATATTAGCTTGTACTAGCACCATTTCAGTTTTCATTAACATCTCACTATTGTGTCATGCATGACACTGTTTTCCACGGACGATCGTCCTTGCGGCGACTCGCTTCACAAGCATGCACGCTTTCCAGTTTTCCAAACCCTGCACATGTTGTTTGCTTGAATGATCATTCACTCTTGTTTGCACTCATCTCATCATGCTTTCACACTTCTCATGTTTTCAATCACCCGTCGGTTGGGCTGGTTTGCCTTGGCCCGGACCGTGCCTTGCCTGGCTAGCACTGCGCATTTCTGAAAGCAAAGGCTCTACCTTCCCCCTAGAAATTGTACAAGTCTAGCCAGGCACTGACCTCCAGACTTGCATTGCGCAATTATTGGGGGCAGTGTCCAGTTGGCCCTAGAAACTTTGCAATGCATTTTGCTGGTTGCATGTCACTGTTGAATGAAATTGTACATTGCGTAGTTTTAGTCCTCGGCAGGCCAGGTTGGACTGTGCATTGCACAGTTCTAGCAATTAGTCAGCCTCCTGACAGCTCAGACTATGCCTTGTGCAGTTTTGGCATTTAGTCTCCTGACCTCCCGACGGAAATTGCACAACCTTCATGACTATGTTGCAAGTTAGTTCTCAAGTTCATTTTGGTTTTTGACTGACAGATTTCTTGCCATGAGTGTTGCCATGTCTCCAAGTATCACAGTTGTTCATCTGCCTCTCAGCAACACAAGTACAATGGCCTTCAGGAGAGCAGAGTCAAAGGAAACCATTGAGATCACAACGTGGGTTGCAGCCAAACAAGTGTCTATGAGCTTGCTCACCTATGAATATATCAAGTTGTTCGTAGACAAGACATCAAGATAAGATGGCAGCAGCATCAGATCGAGCAACAGCATCAGTAGAAGTAGAAGGCAGCACACCCGCATGCAGCGAATGCATGAGGAAGGTTGTTGAAAACACAGAGGCAGAACAAAGTTACAAGCTCGAGCATATCCACTTGTGATGAAAGCAACTTTGGAGATTTAGGCTATGAGGCGATGGTGCAACAAGACAATCGCGCGAGAGAAACGAAAAGAATAGAGAAATACTTGCAGGTGATGAAGCAACAAATCAAGGAAGAACAAGAGCTGCACAGATGATAGAATGAGTTGCAGAAGGATCAGGTACAACAACAGGTGCAAAATGCACTCACAGATGAAACTGCGCCCGTACAAGTTATAGATCCATCCCAGCAGCTGGCATGGAGCAGACACGATGAGCAGTGTTGTTGATTACATGCAAGGGAATTCAGTAGCATGCATGTCATTACGCACACACATGCGAACTAAACCATTTGGCACACTCACCGAGGAAAAGACAAGAAGCAAGTCTGAATGGAGCTGAACATGCAGTTCATAGTTGATGCGCACGACCACCAACACACACTACAAGATCAGCACAGACACTATGCATTAGTGTGTTGCCAGTTCGGCCACACACAAGAAGACCATGCAAATGTTAGCAAACGAGTTGCATGGAGGAGCCACACCAATGCATCGGGATGAAACGGAGGCAAGAGTTCGCTTCAGCAAGATGTCACCATGGAGCGCATGCACACCATCACAGACAACCAAGCTTGGCATCAGCTCACCACCTTCACCATCACAAGCATGTCAAAGAGTTGGTCTCATCACAACGAACCGAGTAGCAGTGATGTCTTGCATGGCTTGCTCAAGCCATTTTGTCTTACATGGGCACATGTGCATTGTAATGTAACATCTTGTCAAGTGGAAGTTCAAGTGTTGACAGTTGGATGTAATAGTCACAGAGTAGATGAAGAGTCAGGAGGGCAGATGAATGGTCACAAGGGGGAATGTTAAGGTTCACCCCACCCTTTTTTATATACAGAACCTCATAACTCATTGTAAAGGCTTTTGGTCAGCCAAGCTTCCGATAAGACTATCTTGGAAAGAGCTTGGATAGTATTGTAATGAGACTTGGCTTCTCCACTACACAGAGCTAGTATATCTCTTTAGAGGAGCAGGTGGTTGTGGCTGTAATGTTCCGTTGTTAGAACTAGTGGTTAGACATGGATGTATTATATGACTGGAACTTACACTTCTTAATATAAAAAAGCCAACACGTTTCATGCATATGTTGTATTGTATATTATTTTATCTAGTTTACTCTAAATGATATATGTATTTGTTTGCTCACGCATGCATGTATGGACTATTCTGTATAAGTATGTATGAATCTTTCTAAAATATGTTTTTGGTATAACCATCACTTTGGATTGCTCGCTAACTTGCTTTCCAGCTTGTGATGCATCTTCGCTCGTGTGTTCCCTTCCAAGTTGCATCTTATTATAGGTTTCCAAGGGGTGCGCTCACCCCACCTTCAGTGTGTTAGAACCTCTCATGCACCTTCCTTGACTTACTACAGTTGCCATGCCCTTGCTACCAATAGGGACATTTTACTTTCCTCTGTGCAAAATCGTGGTCAAGGCATTACAGTACGACCCACTGCTGGGACTCTTACACTAAATGGTCTGAGGTCTAATTGGAATTCTTACTAGGGAGATCCCTTGACATGTTGGCAAGTCCAGCACCATCAACATTTTGGTGCTAGACAGAGGGCCAGATGACAAGATGAGTCCTCACATCTATTTTGAATCTCTACATATCTATCATGACTAACTACAGATTTTCTCTTCTGGAGTGTATGTCTTATGGAAACGACTTCATAATCTCGGAAGAGCTCTCGAATAACTTGTCACTTAAAATATATGAAGTTGGAGGCCATGTAGCCTTGGTTAGGCACGCAGTCGGTGTTGTAGGCTCATGTGAAAGACATGGAATCTTTCAAGAATACATGACCTGCACGTTGTTCATCTACACACTTCGAGGGCACCCAATGCACTGGTGTGCGACACTGCCCGAAAAATCTATTCATTCTCTTGCTCATATGGTCGCAAAGGTAGACCATGCTTTTAATCACTTTATCCATAAATCACTCGATCAAGAAATTATGAAATTACGAAAAGCACCCGATAAATTCGTTGATCAATTTTACACACACTTTTGTAATCTTGCATACCGATTTCCTGAAGATGAAATTAATTGGGAAATTCTTTATGGAAGATTTGAGTATATTCTTCGCATATCTGAACCTTGCTCAACACACTTTGGTGATGGAGCTACACAATCACAAGCAGGCAGAGTTGCTGTCACAAGTGAATGTCTGCCTTTACCTCCTCAAACAGCTCCACCACCACGGAGTGATGTGGGAGATCATGCACACACATCTATTGAATTGTCACATCCTCCCACCCCACATTTTATTGATATATTCGCAGATTTGGCTTGCAAGCCTATTGGTTGTCACGTGGATTCGTTCCCTCAACCTCCATCCCCGCATTCTGTTGATCCTCCGGATTGTACTGTCTTGTGATTTCCCGTTCCAGACTCCTCACCTATTGTGAACAAGGATCAAGTTGTCGACGAAGTTGGTGTTGTGCAACCAACTTGTGCCATCATTCATGATGAGTGTGTGTAGGAATCTAAAGAAGAACCCGCAATGAAGGATGACTCCCTTCCAGCCGTGCCTCATCCGCTGTATCCTGACATCACTTATGATTCTGCCAGTGCTGATTTCCCCTGTGGAAACCCATTTCTAGATGTTTCTACTTCCGATCATTCACAGGACACATCGAATGTCAGTTTGTCATCACAGTGCAAAGAGGACACATCTTCCTCCGATAATTCGTCTAATATGTCATATGTCATTTCTGAAAACACAAAGGGTGAACATCTTTGCTTCTCATCTACCCCTCTGCCCGATTCACCAAATCATGAGGATGTTGACAAACATCCTGAATTTTATGATCTTAGTTGTTGTGATCTCTCTACTTCTTCATCTGATCACAATGTTGATTCAATCGTTGTTAATTTGTCTAAGACACTGGTCTACAATGATATATCTGTCAATGAAGTCAAAACCCTGCAGACTATCGAGGCACTTTAGCCCGAGCTGATGGTTATGTCAGGCCCTCGATGTCCTGAGGTTGGTTTCACTTCTAGTCAGGAAATTGTTGAAACACTCAAGGCTCCTCATCACTCTCTGCTTTGCATTGAAGATCAACCAAACACCCATATTTCACTTCCTCCACTCGAAATACATTATCACATCGCTCATGCATTCGGGGAATCTTACACAGCAAGCACACATGTGTTGAAAATAATACTGAGAGGGGGGGTGAATCAGTATTATCAAATCAAATAATCCCTTTTAAAAACCAAATTTTATACACTACTTCATTCAATTCAATCTACGTATATACGCAACTATTCAGAAGTAAACCAACGTACACAGAGCAAACTTTTAATTTACTTGAACTTTAGATGATGTTTGTTAATCTGAGATGCAGCATCAAATAACCAGTAACCAGAGATAGTAAAACAGAGCAGAATCACACACAAGAACACCAGATATAAGGTGGAAACCCAATGTGGGTGAAAACCACCTGCTGCAATTCGTCTCTATCTTTCCTTAAATTAGAAACTTATGTTTACAATGTATTGGTGCAGTCCTTTACCAGTAC
>APFE030878254.1:95605-121757 GCA_000404065.3 Pinus taeda
ATGGTGTTTCAGAGCAATAAAAGATGAATTTGGGAAAACTGAGAGAGGTTTTTGTCCAAAACATGCCAAAGAAGAAAAACCTCCTTCACGTTTTGCACAGGTGTCATGGTTTTAGAGAAATGTCAAAATTACAATCACTAGATCCAAGGAGGTTGGTCAAGGCATTAAAACGACGGAAAAGGCCCGATTCACTCCAAATTTTGGCCAAAGCCTCTTTGACTCAGCATGGTACTTGATTGGGGACTCCCAGCCCAAATTTCAAGAAATTTGGAGAAAATTTTGTCAATTGTGAATTTTTTGTGCCACACACAGGTTTTCTCTACCAACGGGTCGCGCACCGTGCGCGACCCTTTTGATTGGGAGGTCCATTTCAGGAAAAGTTTGCATTTTTGGATTTTTCATGCAAAAATACACTTTCTCAGCAAAGACCAAGAATTTTCACCAAGTTTTGAGCCTCCAGAAGGTCAAAAAACAAGCAAAAAATGACTTTCTGCCACCTTTTTGACACATAGGAAGCAGTCTTGGGAGATTGCAATTTTGGAGGGGCAAATGGTCACCAAATTCAGAAATTCCACTTGGGTTGGAAAGTAGACATCTAGACCTTTCCAACAAGCCCACTTTTGCCTCATTTGGACTCCGGGAAGTGCCTCAAAAGTTGGCTCAAAGGTGCGCGACGCGTTCAGGATTGGGACGCGACGCATCAACACATTTTCTCAATTTTTCACCTACAGCTCAGCAAAACGCAGTTTTGACTAGGTTTGACTTTTTTGGAGTGGATTTTGATCCTCCTTGTTGTAAATGATGTAATTTTATGATACTTTGACACTTATTTATCTCTTCAAGAAGATTCATTCATGAGATAGGCAAAAATTTAATGAATGAATTGGTTTCCTAGCTTATAGAGGCAAGTTGTTTTGACTACCTAGTTTTCAATGCTCAGTTTAGAATTGGTTGAAACAGCTCCTAGGATAGTGAGCTCGACCCCTAGAGTCAAGGAAAGATGTTAACTTGCCTATATTATGTACTTTCTTGGTCATTTTCATGGTTGGACTCTTGAGGGAGAAAGCTTCTATTGTATTACTCATTGTATCTCTGCATTTTTGGCAAAGGAAGAAAGACCAGGGTTTTGCAGTCCTTTTTGGGATTATTGTGGTTACATGTATTGATGGTGTGTTTCTCTTTGTACTCGTAAGTTTGTTATGTGACTCATCTTCTTACTTTTCCTTCTGCAAATTAGGCAAATGAAGTGTTAAGGTAGAATTCATGGTTGTTATGCTCTGCCTTTAAGTTTGCTTAATATCAATGTTTTCAGCTGTTTAAGGAGAATTCAAGGTGCTTACTTGCTCTCCTTAGTTTCTGACCATTCATTCTCATCCATCCACATCTATCAAAGGCATCAATACAGTCCACTACCTTGCCCCAAAGAACCCCCTGCGAAAACTGTGTCCAATCCCCGCACCCAAAATTGTCTTTCCCCAATTTTCCACCAAAACCCTAAAAAATCTCAAATCAAACCTTCTTATCAGTTTACTAGCCTAAAATCAGTTTTCTTTATTGGTTATCTCTGCTCGTTGAAGATCTTTTCCGAGATAGACCGGAGAGAGCCCTCTCCTGCCCCATAGGGCTTGCTACGAGGCTAAGTGGTTTGATGTTGCCTTGGAGTTTATCTTTTCAGCCTGAGGTGAAATTTCAAGCACTAACACGACCCACTTTTGGGACTCCTACACTAAACGGTCTGAGGTCTAATTGGGACTTCTTACCGGGGAGATCCCCTGACATGTTGGCAGGTCCAGCACCATCAACATGTACATTTCCTCCATTCAGAGGATGTGGATTGAATATTGTTGCTTCCATAGGTACAGGGTAGTGGTTACACGTTCCTACAATGATGGTATTTGGGGTTCAATCCTCTTTAAGAGGTTTTGAGCCAAAAAATTGCTTGGATAAAATTTTCTGGAAACATGATTGGGAAAATTTTTTTCTTGGATGACTAGAGTCTACATGGGATGGATATGTGGATGGAATGGATCGCAGTGGAGGTTGATTTCATGGGTGGCCTACTGAAGGCACTTGATTTAGTTTGGGTGACTTTAACTTTAGCCAATAAATTGATTACTGGAAAATACCATTTAGATGTCTCGGTTTTCATCTTATAAGGCATCTCATTGCCCAATGTATGCATCGATTAAGAGTGAATTGTCGTTTCTTGTAGCAGGTTTGGGGTCCGTGGTTGGATGGGCTTCATGGGGATGTTCAATCCGATGGGATACAACTGGATGGTATCCACGGGACACCAAATGTTTCAGGTAGTTGTAATAACATTCCTATTTTTATTTCTGATTTTCGACTTGACATAACTAAACATGATAATGATACTAATTGTGTATGTGGTTCGAGGGAAAAAAGATGCATTGTATAAGATACTTGTTTGAATCCTTTAATTAGAGCGATTAAATGTACGGGGTATCTATTTTATTCTCCACAAATTCCCTGTTGGGGTCCATCCCTTCATCTTCCATGCCTCCTATTCTTGAATTGTCCTTGGTAAATGAGGATTGTAAGCCTAGGTCGTTGATCAACCTTTCACATGGGTCCTATAGTCCTAATGTACATATTGGTAATTTAGGGGGGGGGGGGGGAATCATCTCTAACTAATTCCATCAGTATTGATTTAGATTTGTTAATGCACAATTCAACATTGGAAATGGAAAAGAAGAAGAAGTGTTTGGAATCAATAATTCCTCTACACTTGCCCCAAATGTTTTGGATGGCTATGACTCTCTTCCTAATTAAAATTCAGTAGATTACCCTTCCCATGACAATTCCTTTGCACTTGCCCTAAATTTTTTGGATGGCTAGGACTCTCTTCCTAATTAAAATTCAATAGATTACCCTTCCCAGGACCCTAGAGATTGTTCACCTGGAAGGAAAAAAAAAAAAACAAACAAACAAAAACAAACAAAACAAAAACAAACACAACAAACAAACAAAAAAAACAAAAAACAAACAACAAACAAACGAAAACAAAACAAACAACAAAAACAAAATAAAAACAAAAAAAACAAAAAAATAAATATAATAATAATAATAACAAACCCAAAATATATTAATTAATTAATTAATTAAAATAATAATAATAATAATAATTAAATTAAAATATATTATATTATATATATATATATCTATATATATATATATATATATATATATTGTATATTATATATTAATAAAAACAATAAATAATAATAAATCAAAACAAAATATAAATAAAATAAATAACTAATAAATATAATAAAAAATAGATAAAAGATAAAATAAAATAAATAAATAAAAAGTCTTCCCCCGTGAGGATAATTTCATTGAACATTCAGGGGTTGGGGGCCTAAAAGATTGGCCCTCCATAACTTAATTATGGTCCTAAGATCATCTATTCTTCTAGTTTATGAAACTAATGTACATGGTTTATCTGGTGGATTAGCTGTTATGTGGAACCCTCAAAAATTTTGACTTCTTGGCTTACAAAACATGTGCATTCATTCTATTATCTGATATATTCCAGAGGGTCGTCTCAAAGACTTCATATCATTAATATGTATGCATCATATGATTCCTAGTTGTCTTAAAAAAAAAAACAAAACAAAACAAAACAAAACAAACAAACAAAAACAAAAAACAAACCAAAAAAAAAAAACAAACATACAAACAAACAAACAAAAAACAGACATCAAAACCAAAAAACAAAACACAATAAAATGATAATCATATTAATATATTAATTAATTATAATAATAATGTATATTAATCTATAAATATAAATAATAAAAATAAATAATAAATAATAAATTAAATAATAAATAATAAATAAATAAAAATAAACATAAAAATAAAATAAATAAATAAAAAGTCTTCCCCGTGAGGATAATTTCATTGAATATTCAGGGGTTGGGGGGCCTAAAAGATTGGCCCTCCATAACTTAATTATGGTCCTAAGATCATCTATTCTTCTAGTTTATGAAACTAATTTACATGGTTTATCTAGTGGATTAGCTGTTATGTGGAACCCTCAAAAATTGACTTCTTGGCTTACAAAACATGTGCATTCATTCTATTATCTGGATATTCCAGAGGGTCGTCTCAAAGACTTCATATCATTAATATGTATGCACCATATGATTCCCAATTGTCTTTCTGGAACTAGATGGAGGGTAGTGTATTATTAAATACCAACTCACTAATCATGGATGGTGATTTAAATCTATTTTAAATTGTAAATTATTGTGGTGTGGTTTCTGAGAGGAGTTCGGATTTTCCACAGTGCTCATTTTTATATATGTCGAAGTTTCGAGTCTATACCCAGACTCACATCTGTCCTGATGATGAGTCTGGGTATAGACTCGAAACGTCGACATATATAAAAATGAGCACTGTGGAAAATCCGAACTCCTCTTCGATTTAAATCTAATTGTTGCAAGGGAAGAAATATGGGGCAACAAGAGTAATATTAGGCCACTAGGGGGTTTATTTAAGGATCTCTTTGGGGGGAAGCATTTAGTGGACATTATTCTTAACCCTATTCTTCTCATTTGGTAGAATGGTTGAATAGGGTCTATGATAATCGCAAAATGCTTGGATCATTTTTGGCACACAAGAACTTGGTGGAAAGTGTCGGTGTGATGCACTTATGGGTTATACCAACAGGCTTATCAAACTATGATCCTACCATCTTACAATGGAATGGAGACTTGGCTTGGAGGGGGTTACCATATAAATTCAAAAATTCATGGCTTGCATGGAAAAAAAAAAAAAATCAATTCATTGGTATGGGATACATGGAAAAATTGTGTTGATGTTATGGAGTAGTCATAGATGGAGGTAGTGCAGCGAAAACTTGATAAACTGAAAAAGGTGGTGAGGATATGGGAAAGGAAAAAAAGAGGTTGCATATCAAGGAAATTGGTGATCTTGATAATAAGCTCATGGAATTATCTAATTCTAATGCAATGGATAACTTCTCAGTCTCATAAAAGGAGTTGGATTTGGCTTTGGAAGCACGAAAAAAGGAAGATATTGTCACTTCATGAGGAAGAATGGTGACTAAAGAGTCGTGCCATTTGGATCACAAAAGGGGACAAAAATACGAAGTACTTTTGTCAATATGCTACTAATAGGAGGAGGAAAAATACTATTTAGGGATTTTGTGGGTCGATAATTGACATCACAAAAGGAACTTCATCAAGAAGCAATAAACTATGTCAGAAGGATGTATAAAGTCAGGGAGGATATGGATTTTGAAAAATAGCTAGCAAACATCCAAACATATTAAAATAGTTTAAATGATAAGGATAATAATATTATTGGGAGGTTGATCATGCTTTAGGATTTAATGAAAAAATTAAAGTCTTTCAATAGGGATAAATGTATGGGGCTTGGGCCCAGATGAATGGACCATGGGACTATTTATTCATTTCATGGACATTATAGGGTTGGATCTGTTGAAGATGGTTGAAGGGTCTTGGATCCAATGCAAAATTTACGGTGCTATAAATTCAACCTTCATTGCCATGATCCCAAAGGAATCATAGACAAATACTTCCTCAAATTGTAGATCAATTTCATTGCATTATACAATATACAAGCTAATTTCCAAGGTAATTTCTATTCACATTGAATCTACGCTCTCTAAATATATTTTACCGGAACAATTTAGTCTCTTGGAGCATCGATATCGCACAAGAATTCCTACATTCCATCAAGGTAAAAGATGAATCTTTGATGTTAATGAAATTAGACATGCTAAAGGCGTATCACTGTGTGGATTGGGTATTCATGTGTATGGTTCTTCACAAGACCAAACTCTCTATGGGGAATGTCGATTGGATAATGGAATGCATAACTTTAGTCAATTATGCGGTCCTCATAAATGGTGTCCCTTCATGTTTCTTTATTGTGTCTCGTGGAATTTAACAGGGATGTTTTCTTTCCCCGCTCCTATTCTTATTGGTGATTGACAGTTTAAGTAGGAAAATTATAGCAACACAAAATTGTGGTTTATTTTCAGGTTATAAGATCACTTGTAATGTTATTATTACCCATTTGATATTTGTGGATGATGTCTTTTTGTTGGGGGTGATCTCAGTTTCCAAGTGGAAATGCATGCATTAGATCATTTATTCCTCCAGGTATGCATTAAGGCTCTCTTTACTTTGATGGTTGTAATATCCCCAGGGGAGAATTATGTGTTGGAAATTGCTAGACTTTTTGGGATAGAATCAATGCCATTAGATGGTGGTTTCAAATATTTGGGTTTCATTTTGAAGCCCAAATATTATGTTGTTCAGGACTAGTGCTGGTTGTTGGAGAAATTGGAGAGGAAATTATCCTTTTGGTCACACATATGGCTCACCATTGGGGTAGGTTTATACTTGTTCAATTGGTTATGCAAAGTATTATTGTCTACTAGATATGCCTCTATGTGCTTCCAAAATGTATCATTAAGAGGATAAATACTTTCATACAACATTTCATATGGAAGGAATCCTAGGAGTTGCACATGATACATTTAGTATATTTGGATGTAGTAACTTTGAGGCAGGAAGATGGGGGATATGGTCTATTGAATGTTGAATGATTTGGTTGCAAATTGTTGATTATGAGTCTGTGGCATGAACTTAATGGTCAAGTAATCTAGAAATCGATTATAAAAGAGAAGTATCTCAAATCCCAATCCTTGAGGTTGTGGATAAATGAGGGGAATGGGGATCCTCACTCGATATCCTAGAAATTATATAACCTATTAAAAGTTAAAAATTGGTTGATTGGGAATTTGGATTGGGAGTTTGGCTTGGGAACTATGGTGTAGATTGGATTGAATTTGATCAGGGATTTTATGGGGGATCATGTATTGCCGAAAAATTTCATTAGGTGTTTACACAATCTGCGAATCTATTATTTAAATCAAATACATATGGATTTGGATCCAACCACTTTTTTCTGACCCTGGTTTAGATCTGGGACCTTATATTATTCATTGAAATGGCCACTTTTTAGGATGTATATGTTCATAATTTAGTTATGTTGGGTATCTCATTCTATGATATGGAATATGCTTTTCTCATAGTGTTATAGGACATTTTGTCACATCTAGTCAACAAGACTTCAACTGGATCAATCAACATCCTTTGACCTCCTTTTCATTGTCCTTGCACAAATCCCTATGCATGAGTCATTCTAATCCCTAAGTTTATGCATGAAAACACCTTGTTCTAGTCATTTTAAGGACCAATGATCCCTTTCCTCCTACTAGACAGTGTTGACTACCAGGTTTCCCTACTTTGCACCTGTGCTAATCACCAGTAGGTTGCTCAGTGTTGGGGGTGCGTTGATTCTAGAAATTTGGGAAAAATAGAGAGAATCCTGAAGGCTCTTCTTCCAGAATCTTCCAGGATCTGTTGTAACATTTTACCTCAGATAAAAGTCTCAAATCCTATCCTATCCCACCCTGGAGTTTTCATCCCTTATCCCTTTGAGCTCATCCTCCCATCAAGAGTGGATCTCAAGCCCATATTGCTAAAAGGATAAGAATTCATGAAGTACCTCCTTCACATATATATTTACTGCCATCCATAGGCAAGGGGTTGGATTTTGGAGATTTATTCTACCCTTATGTTGTTGTTATGAGATATATATTTCCATGCATTAGGGTGATTAGAGGTGCACTTTGTGACAAGGAAATGACAAGTCAACTTGGAGGATCTCATTTACAAGATCAACACCTATTTTTGGTTATAACCCACTCCATTTCTATTAATGAAAAGAGTTCTTTGTTTTCCTATATATGATGTTATGGTTTCATATATTTCAATACCATGTTTATCTATTGAATAAAGTGATTAGATGATGCTACATAGATTATGTGGATCATTGGCTTGTGTTATCTGACTGTGCAGGTTCTAATAATAGAAATCAGAGCTAGGATTGGAACATTCAAGCCAAGGAAGGAGAAAAGCATACGAAAAATTCCAGGTAGCCTTCATCTCATTATCTATTTATTTTAAGGAAAACATTGGTCCCTTTATCTTTCTGTTGTTCTAGGTCAGTTCACTAGGCCTAGGGAAGATACTTATGTATGTAGTAGTAGATTTCGCATAAAAAAATGGCAACCATACTGGGGATCAGTGTATTCCCTTGGTGGTTTATTTTTCCATTATGCTTGTCTTACCTCTTCTCCAGACCTTTATTGTCTTATTCAGTAAATAAGAGACCTAGGAAGACTTTTCATTGAGTCTCAATTACAATCTTTGTGTCAGAACTTTGCATCCCTAGACCAACACACTCTTTGGTATTCTAACAGAGCATTGCACCCCAGATGAGCATTCTTTTTGCCTATGTTTCATAACATTGGTACCTCCTTTTCACTTGCATTGGCCCATATTCATGCACAAGTTTGTCTTTTCCTTAATTTTCTCTCTGATCAATTGTTGAATCGTTAACCTATGTCGTCTTCATCTCAAATTTCTACCCATCCATTCATACATGAACAAGTTCAAATGCATGTAATTCAACCTTTACAAGTTGTTGTTTCATCTCAACTTTTTCCGTCGGTATTTGGTTTCCCTCATTTTCCATTTACACAGCCTCTACAAGGTACTTTACCGTCTCAAACGCTTACTACCCCTCAAATTCCGAGAGGATAGGATGTGTACATTATGGCACAACCCCAATCAAACCCACCTTATGCCGGGATGATGCAATATCATGTAGGGCAATAGTATAGACCTTATTAGGGTATTCCTCAAGTGCCTTTTCAAGGCCAACATATCCAAACCCAACCATTATAGCTTTTGCAGATTTCTCCTAGATCTGGTCAACAAGGTAACAGGTATGTTGGTTACCAAAATCCTCCTTATTCTGGTGCCCATATTCCTCTTTCTTAGAACCCTCCTTACCTTGGAACGCAAGTACCTATTTCTTAGGTTATTCCTTCTTATCCAGGCTATCCTCCATGAGATTTTAACTGGAAATTACCTTTTGTGGTGACTCTTGAATTTCTAGATTTGACTCAACTTACCAATAATCCCATCATTCATTCGCCTTGGTGGCCGATAATTCCCACCAAATTTCATTTTGATAGACAAAGTTCAATGGAAATCCTCGAGAATAACTATTAACCCATGTCATGACGTATCATTTGTGGTGTTCTTCAAACTCCCTTAATGATGATTCCATATGATTACGTCTTTTCCAACATACTCTTACAGGTACCGCGGCTAAATGGTACATTGAGTTACCTAGAGCTTCATTTCATGATTTCAGTTCCTTGGCTACCACCTTCCTTACGCATTTCCAGTTACCCATCTGGTATGAAACTAGAACAGAACTTCTGACCAACTTCAAACAAACTAAATCCACTCACATTTCAGATCACATTCATGAGCTGTGGAATCGTCATCAATTGGTTAATACCTAAGTTTTGGATCAATTGTTAGAAAAATGGTTCAATAAATCCCTATTACCATCTATCACATAAGATGTAGCCAAAGGTGGAGTTGTGACTGAAGAGCAAGTAATTTCTCATTCTCAGTATTTGGACCCCATCTATACCAAATATGGCACACTCTATGAGAAGATATTACATGCTCTGATACCTTCAAATGTTGTTCCTCCCACTCCTAGTAAAGAATCTCGTGTTGCTGATGGCATCATTGGTTCTTCCAGTTCACAAACAGTGAGAAAACAATCTAGTGCTACTCTCATTGTTTTTGCCCAAAACTCTTCATCCAATCCTCCTGTGACTTCTTCTTCCAAGATAAATTTTCTTTCATCTGATAAAGGCAAATCTCAACAGCAACCAAGAATTAAGAAGAAAGGAAAAGGAAAAATAATAAAGATTCTTCACCGTGAGATAAACAAACAAATCAAACCTTTGATGAGAAACAAAATCCTCCCTACCCATGTTTCATTTACAACGAGGAGCACTTTACTCGTGACTTTCCTCACCGCATGGAAGTGAATCAGTTTCTGAAATCCTCCCATATCGTTGCTCAAGACCCATCTTCCTCTAACACAGTTTTAATGTTTTCCTCCACAAATCACAAATATGATGTTATGGTGGCTACTCGGAACAAGGACTATGGTAATATGAATCCTTTGAATGACTAGGCTACTGATCAACCTGCGAGTTTGACATCACCTCCATCAGATCCTCCTCCACCCACGATTCCTACGGAGTTAACCATTAAGTCTCCGAAGAGTGTTATTCATAAAGTTTCTTTCAAAACTCATGCCAAGGCTACTCAAAATTATAATGTAGTTGAGGAATTGGCTCAATCTCCATCACCTATATTAACCCTTGAGGTGCTGAAAAATTGGCCTGCCTAGAAAAAGGCTTTGCTTTCAGCTATCAGATGTGTGGATCCTTCGGATTCTAACCTAGCTGTTTTCAGTCGTGAAAACTATACCTCTTGCCTTCCAACTCAATTGACCTTTATCATTTAGGTCGTAATCTGTGGTAATATCATTCATCGTTCTATTATGGATGAGGGAGCCTTAATTTTTATCATGTCTATGTCTTGCTGGAAAGAAATTGGTTCACCTCAATTGAATTAGTCGCCTACCATATTGAAAGATTTTGATGGGAGAACATATAAGCCTTATGGTATTCTGAATTCCTTACAAGTAGAATTAGGGGAAAAAATTGTATCCATAGAAGTGGAATTTATTGATGAACATCTTGATTATAATATTATATAGGGTCGCACATAGGTTTGTGCTATGGCCGCAGTCATTTCGACCTATTTCTGTATGACCTCCTTTTCTCATAAGGGTGGGATTGTGGCCATTGACCAACTCACCTTTTCGCCTCCGATTCTCATGTTACTGGAAGTGTCCCGCTTGTAGGGGAAACTCTGCATTCTTATCAGCATGTTGGGGTTGGAATATTGAAGGATTCCTCACTCATGAGAACCTTTATGGTTCCTCCTCCTCCTCTTTCTGACATCTCATCTTCAGTTTCTTATATCAATATGATATCATATTCTACTATCCAGACTGATCCATGGATTGTACCAGATGAAACTAGCATCCATAGTTTTGGTGAATGAATGTTGCTTTGCCCTATTGAACTCAATTACAAAGCTATTTATTCGTCTTGTGTGGCTCATACCTTCTCTTCGATCAATTGGGTCGATTGATCCTTGGATTATGGCTTGTCTTCTAATCTATTCTCTCGCGTATTATGTACAGATGAGAGCATCATGGAGATCATGATGCTAGACGATGCGTTGCGGGACGATCATCGTCATCATTCATCCTTACCAGATTCCATTAAGGATAATATCAGTGATGTGTATCTACTCAACCTTGTCGAGTCTTTTATGAGTTTGGTTTCTATCCATGAAGTCGATTCCAAGAAAAATCTCTCAAATATCTAAGAGACGATACTTATTGATATCTCTGTTAAACTGGGTATTGTTGAAAATCTACACATTGGTGCGTCTTTCTCTCCATCCGAGGTTGAGACCTATAAATCCCTATTTTAGGATTTTCGTGATTTATTTGCCTAGACCTATGAGGAAATGCCAGGTATCGACCCAAATTTAGTAGTTCTTGAGATTAAAATGTATTTTGATGCTAAAACAGTCTGGAAGCACCTCCGTCTGGTCCATCCAAAGAATATTGTCGTGATAAAGAGTGAAATTGGAAAACTCCTTCATGCTAGTTTCATCTACGTTGTTCCTCTCATCGATTGGGTGTCAAATATTATCCCTATCATGAAGAAACTGTTGAAAAGTGTAACTAGGCTTGGTCTTCATAATGACATGTAATTATTATTTTATGTAATGAGATGTAAAATATAATTATTATATTGACTTGCTTCATGGGTTTCATGAGCAAGGGATTTTGTTCTTGAGTCAAGACTCCCATTGAGAGTCTTTAGGATTTATTTTTCGTCTAGTCATAAAATGTTAGTCATTGTCATGTAATGAAGCCATGTTACACTTTGTAAAAGGTCAATATTGTTTATGTAAAGTATCCTCTAATAACTTGTCATGTATCCTCTTCAATTCGGCCTACAAATGATAAAGGAACTCTCTAGATGAATTCATCCTAACTATAGCAATCATGTTGGCCTAAAGGTCATATGAAGAAGTTTATATATAGCCTACTTGACCTCGCTTGCATAAAACAATTTGATTAAGCAACTCGACTTGAATTCGGAGAAGTAGAAGTACAAAGAGAGGGTCAAGAGAAGTACGAAATAGAAGTGCGAAGAAGATAGATCAAGGATAAGGTTTATTTTGGGCAATACGAAGGATTTTATTCTGGAGAATGTGAAGTTAGGGTTTCTTCTAGACCAACAAAAATACTTTCTTCTGGGGCAGTACGAAGAAGGGTACCTTTCGGGGCAGTGTGAAGAAGGGAATCTTCTAGGCAGTACGAAGAAGGGTTTCTTCGGGGGCAACAAGCAATGATTCTTCTGGGAAGGTCGAAGTAGAGATCTAGAGACCGAGTTTCTCTAGAGGAAACCAGAAAATACCTAGAGACCGAGATTCTCTAGGGGAAGTCGAGAAGGATAGAGACCGAGTTTCTCTAGAAGGAGCCGAGGAGAGCAATCCAAGATCAAGAAGAAAGGCAAAGGAAAGAAGAGGTAGAGAATCAAGGTTAGTGACAAGGTTCTTGGGAGGATACTAGAGTCAAGGGTCTATTTCATGGTCTTGGTACTTATCAATGGAATATCTAGAAGAAGAATTTTGATCAGGTTTTCCTCTCAAGCGATGAGAGGTTTTGGCCCTGGCTGATAAGCCTATATAATGTGCCACTTGTCTTTTATTGTACATATTGGTAATTTTCTTGATGAAGAGAACACACTAATAAGCTAACGAAGAAAATATCATAAGCTAAGAAGTAAAAGTATATTACAAGAAATTATCAAGAAGAGAAATTGTTAACTTTGAATGCCCTAGATTTCTCAACATGGTATCAGAGCATAGGTGTTGAAGACAAGAAGGGGCAGTCAAAAGAAAATAGACACTGGAGAATCGAACATCAAAATAAAGGCATCAAAGCAAGTTGAAGGTTATCAAAGAAAGATCTATGTTAAGGAAACCTTAGATCGAAGAAATATACTCTAGCAAGAATTTTGAAGTTATATTTAATAAGGAAGAAGGAAGAAAGATAGAAAGCATATAAGCACTTCAAGAAGATCATCACTCATACTTCACCAAGGAAGTGTAAGCTCTTCAGAACTAAGGAATATTAGATCAAAAGACAATCCTCTCTCTATTGAAGAAAATACCTCATAGAAGGAATTCCTCCCTCACTGAAGATTCAAAGTAAGAAGCAACAATTTTGTCATCAAGTTGAAGATTCAATCTTCACAAGTACGTGACTTTTATTATAATACAATCTAGTAAAAATGACTTCATTTTTAAATTTGATTGGGATATCAAACTTCCTTGTATAGAAAAGAAGGATAGGAATTGTCCTCGAAGTAAATGAAGTTATTGATCATCTCCATGGGAAGGTGTCCAACCCATATGAAGAAAAAGCATTATCTGAATCCATGGAAAGGGATCTCAAGGCTCAAAAGATTCTTAAGGAATCTATCAAAGATCCACCCATTTCCTATGTAGCCGAGTTGGATACATCTAAATAAATATATGATAAGCTAGGAGAACTCTTCTGTAGAAGCACGATAGAAAATATCATATCACTTAGAACCGATCTACATAAATTGAAGGCGTCAAAGGATGAAGGGATATTATCATGTCTCTTAAAGGCATCTCAAATAAAAGGTCAATTGCAGGATCAAGGAGAGATGGAATATAATAATGAAATGATCTTAGTTATTCTAAGTGCATTGACTGATGAACAAGATAACCTCATATCTACTTATGAAGAGAAAGTTATCCCATTCATCAAATTATGGTCTCTCTGTAAGGCAAAGGAAGACAGGATGAAGAAGGAAAGTGATGAAAGATCAGAGAGAAGGAAACAATTAGTGTCAAGACGAAAAGGAAAATTTGCAAAATTTGCTACTCCAAAGAAGAAAAGGAAGAACATGGCTAAGTAAAGATGCTATGGTTGTCAAAATATTGGGCAATATAGAAAAGACTGTCCTAATAGTAAGAGGGACAATGAAGAAGACTATTCTACTAAGGAAGTGAAAGAACATGAGACAAAGAAGCGTAAGAAGGAAGAAGCAAAAAAAAAATATCTCTACTATGACTGAGATGATTTTCGTCATTAAAAGGTTCCTTTCACTTGCTAGTTATAGATAGGAAGCATCAAATTAGAAAGAGGCATCGTGATAGAATCATTAGAAGAGCTCATGACATGGGAAGCAAAAAGTATGTCTGGTACAAATCCTACTGATTACAAGGAATAGGAAGCTCTTAGGAAACCTCATTAATACTCATAGAAATAAGAAAGAGGTCATCATCGACTATGATCATCATAGTCAATAAAGAAAACATATGTTGGGTAAGGATATGAAACATCCTCAAGTTTCTTTGGTGGAATTCTCATTAAAGGATCCACTGATCTAGAAAGGAAGCAAAGGTTTTCATCAAGAATTCCAACTCGTGGGATTCAAGGGATGATGGTATGATGACATAATAGGAAATAAGGTTTGAAGGATAAATTCCTTTCGAATGAAGTTGCAACAAGGAGTCTGGATGACTGAAAGGAAAATGAGGTATGTATGCTTACATAGATTATTATGAAAGTCATGCCATATGGTTGTAGATAATATGGATCATTACTTCCATCTTAGGAAATATGATCAAGAGAAGAAAGGATCTCCTCCTCCAAAATAATGTGGAAAAGCATAAATTCATACTAGATGAAATCAACATAATTTGAATCATGAGAAAGATGACTCCAATAAAGGAACTCTGATTGGAAGCTCTTTGGAATGAAGTGAGTGTGAAAAGATAGGAAGATATCGTGATAATATGCAATGAAGGTAGAAGGCATTCAACATCCAAAGTCCAAGAATATTTGACTAGAATATCTCTCGAAAAGATAAGAAGACTCTGATGGAAGTCGGAAAAAGATAAAGATAGAGACTCTTGACAATGGATATCTATGGGAGATGTGTCAATCTGCATGTAGGATGATGATACCTACAAGAAGATGTCATGGTGAAAGATCATCACAAAGGTAATTTTGATTTAATGTGTTCATTGATTATTTTTGAACTAATATCTGGATGGGCTTATGTAGGACTACCAAAGGGAAATCTATGCATGACTTCCAAGTGGACCATTTAGAAGGATGTAATGTCCTTATGAAAAATATGGCATGAAAGAAGAATGACATGAAGCAAATCCAAATGGAAAATATTAAGGATCACTTTCTAATGAGTTAAGGACATGACTAACTCATGGACACAAGTGATGGATGATATGTGCCCTATGAAGAAGTCCCTGGAAGATGAAGACTTCTTAACGAAGAATAAATTCATGACATCAAAGGAAGGAGCTCTTCAATCAACTGATTGTTCTAGGATCTCCACATGAGGAGCTATGGTATGTCCCTAATTAAGAGGGAGCCTGAAAAGAAGTTTCTTACTTGGAAGAAACTTGGAAATTCCTAAGCAAGGAGCTTAGGTACATTCCTTTGTGATAGGAATGAGTACATTCCTTTACTAGAATACGTCCTCCTGGTTGAAAAGGAGAGATAGACATGTCGTTTTGGTCTTCACCTGGGAAGACATAATGGAGGATTGTGTAATCATTTGGAATCTGATGCTCTTTGAGGATGAGATAGGGAATCCAACAGTAAGAGTAGTCGTGGAGGACCGATAGTCTTTGTGCGACTGGGGAGTCCAGGAAAAGAATAGTCCTCATGTAGCATATCCTTAGTGAAATCGAGTGGGGTATGTTCCTAAAGATATAATGATGAGTCTGTCAATAAATCATTAGTCTCACCAGCATTGTGTTCTGATCTTGTGGATAGATAGAGTTTTTAGTCAAGGCCTTTCTGTGTAACAATGTTGGTTGATATGATGTTATACAAATGATTTACAAATCCAAATTCTTCTTATGAGAGATTCTTCAGATCGAGAAAGTCCAAGTACCATTATAAATACCTCCCTAGTTAAAAGGGAGTGTTGAAAAGTGTAACTAGGTTTGGTCTTCATAATGACATGTAATTATCATTTTATGTAATGAGATGTAAAATAAAATTATTATATTGACTTGCTTCATGGGTTTCATGAGCAAGGGATTTTGTTCTTGAGTCAAGACTCGCATTGAGAGTCTTTAGGATTTATTTTTCATCTAGTTATAAAATGTTAGAGTCATTGTCATGTAATGAAGTCATGTTACACTTCGTAAAATTTTAATATTGTCTATGTAAGATATCCTCCAAGAACTTGTCATCTACCCTCTTCAAGTCAGACTACAAATGATAAATGAACTCTCTAGATGAATTCGATCTAACTCTAGCAATCATGTCGACCTAAATTTCATATGAAAAAGTGTATATATAGCCTAGTCGGCCTCACTTGAAGAACAAAATTCGATCAAGCAACTTGATTTGAACTCGGAGAAGCAAAAGTACAAAGAGAGGGTCAAGAGAAGTAAGAAAGAGAAGTGCGAAGAAGATAGATCAAGGATAAATTTTCTTGTGGGAAATACAAAGGAGTTTCTTCTAGGGAATGTGAAGTTAGGGTTTCTTCTAGACTAGCGAAAAGAATTTCTTCTAGGGCAGTGCGAAGAAGGGTATCTTCTAAGACTATGCGAAGAAGGGTTTCTTCTAGGGAAGAAAGGAAGGATTCTTCTAGGAAGGTTGAAGTAGAGATCTAGAGACCGAGATTCTCTAGAGGAAACCAGTAAAGACCTAGAGACCAAAATTCTCTAGGGGAAGTCGAGAAGGAGCAACGAGAAGAATAGAGATCGAATTTCTCTAGAAGGAGCTGAGGAGAACAGTTCAAGATCAAGAAGAAAGGTGAAGGAAGGAAGAGGAAGAGCATCAAGTTTAGTGACAAGGTTCTTGGGAGGATACTAGAGTCAAGGATCTGTGTCATGGTCTTGGTATTTATCAATTGAAGATCTAGAAGAAGAATTTTGATCAAGTTTTCCTCTCAAGAGGTGAGAGGTTTTGGCCCTGGATGAGAAGCCTATATACTGTGTCACTTGTCTTTTATTGTGCATATTATTAATTGTTTTGATGAATAGAACACATTAATAAGATAACAAAGAAAAGATCATAAGCTAAGAGGTAAAAGTATATCACAAGCAATTATTAAGCAAATAAATTGTTAAATTTGAATGCCCTAGATTTCTCAATAGAAACAAGGGACAATCCATGTATGCTTGATTATCAGGATGTGAATCACACTTGTCTAAAGGAAAATTACCCGACCCCGTTCATCAACCAGATTGTTGATGACTGCACTGTTTGTGAAATCTATTCATTCATTTATGGTTTATCTGGATATAATCAAATCAACATTCTCCCAGTGGATCAACCTAAGACTACATTTATTTGTCCCTAGGGTACATTGTCCTATTGGAAACTCCCATTTGGTCTAAAGAATGTTGGGGCCACATTTCAATAGGAATTGGATTACATTTTTCATGATATTAAACACATCTTGCAACCTTATTTGGATGATCTCCCTGCTCATTCTAAGTATTAGGTTGATCATCCGATGCATCTTAGGGCCATTTTCTTATAGTGTAGACACTATAATATTCAACTAAATCCACAAAAATGTGTGTTCTATGTTAGTTCTGGTTGACCTATTGTTTTTTTTTATTTTAAAACATGGAATTTGTATTGATCCTCTAAAAGTATAGGAAATAATCAACTTTCATCCACCTTCTTCTCTCGTTCAACTTCAACGAATTCAAGGGAAAGATAACTTTTTGTGATGATTCGTCTCTAATTACCCTAAGTTGACAAAAGGATTCACTCTCCTTCTTAAGAAAGGGGTTCCCTTCCATTGGGGTAATGAAACTCAGAAAGCGTTTGCTTCCATGAAAGATGTACTAGTTCAGGAATCTCTATTACACCCCCTGATTACCAGCGTGACTATTTCCTCTATCTCGCTACTGCCATTTCTACTATAGAAATGGTATTGGTCCAAGAAAATGATGTAGGGACATAACACCCCATATCTTATCTAAGTTAAAATCTTAATGATACTGAGATCAGGTATACCCACATAGAAAAGTTGGCTTTGGTGGTTGTTCAAGCCGTCCAAATGTTCTGCCATTACATCTTGCTCCATAAAACTATGGTTGTTTCAGATTGCAAACTTATGACATACATTTTGTCACGTAAATTGTTGGGGGGGAATATTCTAAATAGATTGTCATCCTGCAAGAGTTTGACCTAGAATTCATCAAATCCAAGTCAAAGAAATCTTTAGTTTTCACTGAGCTTATGTATGACCTCCCTTCCTCTGATTCTGAATCAACATCTAACGATTCTATCACTGATGAGTCATTATTTCTGATTTCATCATCTAAACTGTGGTATGGAGACATTCTGATTATCTCCAGACCCAGACTTTCTGGTCTAATAACTCTCGCTCCGAGCAGCTATGTATTCGATACCAAGCCAAGAATTACATCATAACTGGTGACACTCTTTCTTGACACGATTTTGATACAGTTTTACGAAGGTTCTTCACGCATGAGGATGTCGAGAAATTCCTTAATGAATGCCACTCAGGGCATGTGGCAGTCATTTATCTGTTTATACTACCGTGGAGAAGATCTTACGTGCTGGTTACTTTTGGCCTACCATTTTTTGAGACTATATTCTCACTATCCAAAAGTGACATGCATGCCAAATTTATGATTGTAAGACCCGTGCTCTCCCTACTCTGTTGCATCTAGTTATCACCTTCCAACCTTTTACAAAATGGGGTATCGACTTCATGACATGTAACCGTCACTTGTTCGAGGGGCATGGTTATATCATTGTCACAGTGGATTATTTTACTAAATGGGCCAAGGTGATGCCTACATTTAACAACACTGCAGAAACAACTGCATATTTCTTTTTCAATCACATTATCACACGGTTTGGTGTTCCATAAGCCATAGTTGCGAATCATGGAAATCATTTCCAGAGTCATATGATGATTGAACTAACCGTTAAGCTAGGACTTTCCTATGAAAGTTCCACTCCCTACTATCCTCAGGCTAACAGACAGGTTGAGGTTATTAATATAGTTCTCAAAACTATGCTTGAACGTATGGTACGGGTACATAAATCGGATTGGAATTTGCTCCTTTATGTTGCCTTGTGTGCATACGGAACCTCAGTGAGGACTTCTACCGGATTTACAACCTTTCAATTGGTTTATGGTCTGGAAGTAATCTTTCCAATTGAATGCGAGATTTTGTCATTGAAACTAGTTGTTGAACTTATTCCTTCCACTTATGTAGAAAAGGAATTTTTTTTACATCTAACCTAATTAAATGAGACACTACATGATGCCTCTATAGCGAATGAAGCTCATAAAAGACGTATCAAGGCACAATGCGACAAAAGTGTCAAGCCTTGTGTCTTCTTAGAAGGAGACCTTGTTCTTTTATATGACCAAGAATCTGATAAGTTAGGATCAGAAAAGTTCCAACCTATGTGGTCAGGTGCATCTATTGTCAATCATTTCCTTGCAAAAGGGACCTATGAGTTAGTCAATTTTGATGGAATTCCACTCACGCAGCCTAGGAATGGACTGTACCTAAAGAAATACTATGCTTGATCTCATGTGTAGTGACACTGTGTACATATTGTCTATATGTGTGTTGTGTGTGTTTGTGATGTGTCTCTTTAGAGTTTCCTAAGGTTTATGTTGATTCCTTTTATGTTTGGTTTGCAGATGTCGACATCCCTTGAACCATATTTTGGTTATGCTGATGGTGATAGTCTTAGTACTCGAAACCTATCCGCCACATCATGGATTATCTTTGCTCCAAATGGCGAGTTAGTGAGTCTAGAAGGGATTTGTATTGATCTCTCTACCAACAACATCGTTGAGTATAGCGCATTGGTAAAGTTGTTGTTTGATGTTATTTCACATGGTATCCTCCATTTAGTCATCAGACTTGAATCACAGCTCGTGGTACTACAACTTGCTAATGTTTATTCGGTTAGAAGTCCTACCATCTTGTGTATGTTTTTAAGGGTTTTCCTTCTAGAAAGACATTTTAATTTCATACAATATGAAAACATTTCTAGAAATTTAAATACATTGACAAATGCGCTTGCTAATCATGTTTTAGATAGACATTTGCAACGAATGTAAATAAATTTCAATACACATCACATCATTGAGAGCACAATAGGAACACAGAAACACTATATATCTATATATATATATATATATATATATATATATATATATATATATAAAGTATGGTTTTACAAAATTCATGCCCGAGACACATAAGGCCACATGGCCCATATAATAAACTACATGAAAATATCTAAGTAGACTAATCAAAGTGATCATGATAACAAGCCACTGCACGAGCTATCTTGCATAGTAGCCAACCAATACTGCTAGGCACTCCGATGGTGTGTTACTGAAGTCGCATTAGAATCTGGTTGATCGCGGTCTCATCTACCCCATGTTTCAACCCCTCCATATGGCGCTCCACCTCTATTAGGATATCGACTACATTCATATCCTGTAGTGAATCCCATTCTATTGCAACAACCTATGTTGGTTCTACAACTTCCTGTGGTTTTTCTCTTGCATGACGGAGATATGAAGCACCTATCAGTCAAATAGGCCCAATATTTTCATGAACAAATCAATAGTTTAAGTCTCAAAAACAAAACAAAAAACACAAAAAAAATTGTAAAACTTTCAAAAATTCAAATGGTCGAAATATCTTACCTATAACATTTCATCGCTCACCCTCAGGAAGCACGAGCTTAGTGTCATCGCAGAAATCCATCCCGCTTAAGGTTAACCGTAAATAATTGTCTAGCCAACCATCCAAAGATGACTAGTGAGAAACTAATCGTCGACGGAGCTACATGTTAGCACATATGATCTATCCACCTCATCCGCGGTACCCTTGGATCAATGGGCTTGAGTGTAATCTGCTAAAGTTGTAGTAATGTAATAAGTTCTAGGGAAAAAGAGACCAAGATAGAACTGTATCCAAAGTTTTTCAACTTTCCCTCTCTTGCTTTAGACAAATGTTCTTTCATATTGACCAATACTCCCTCACTCTAGTTGAAGACTGTTGGCTCCAAACACTCCACACCGTACTACATGTATGATTTTCTAGCTGCATGAAGTGTTGAGCTACCCGCTAATCTGGCAATGATGAACAAGATCGTTCTTAAGGGGAAATGGGTTACATCATTTATGTTGATCTTTCCATCTCTACTTGGCTTGGATTAAGGTCTGCAATAATTAGTGATATAATATTTCACCGTTTCTATACACCTTCTCCCACCTAGGAGAGAGATGGGGGTACCTCTCTTGGATAAATTCGTCAGAAAATATATGTCCTCTACTATAATCTCAAGTAGATGTTCCAAAAATATGCATTCATGTTCTTTCACATCCCATGCATGAACAAGATATGCTAGTGGCTCCATCTTTTGCCTCATACCAAGAAGCCAAAATAATTTCAACAACCCATAATCTTTTAGTGTCTGGATGGTAGAAGGATCAGTAGCTGCATTTAAATCATGTTCTCTTTCTCTCTAGATAAAAGCCATTTTATGCTAATGAAGACCTAAAACATCAAAAGGATACTCATTAGGATCCTTTCCATGCAACAAAACTCAAAAATTTTGAAGGGAAACTGGCAAACAAATTTTGGATTTACTCCTAACGCACCCCAAAAGGAGAGACAATGTGTTTCACCCCTCCCTGCAATGTACCCTCACTTAGGTGAAACACACTTTTTGACTACCTGGGCCTGCGTTGGTCCTAGGGCGAGTTTTTTGAACCCCAGGGCTCTAAAAAATGTCTAAAACTTGCATGAAATCATAAAATGGGACCATGAATTAAAAGAGAAAGGTCTTAGCTCCAACTTGGAAGTGATGACACTTGAAACGATCCACCAAATTGAGTGCAATTAGCTGCAAAATATCAAAGGAAAAAACTACTCAGAACCCTCACTGTTGAAGGTAAATGTGAAATGGTAAATATCAATATTATTTTTTGATATTTATGGTTGGTTCTTCCATTATTTTACTCACATTTAATGTTTTTACCTAGTTACTGATGAGCACCAATATTGTAGCAAGAATGTTGCAACTCTTGAGGCTACCAACTTTACTTTATCAACCTGAGGTTCGTACAAAATTGGAGGTGACAGTGTTGTATACACAAGCAAATGCGATGGGTCCACTCTTTCTCACTGCTAAGCTGGCGATAAACCACTATGGTTTCTCAAACCAGCCTTCTATTGATTCATAAGAGGCTTGATTACCAATGAGGAAAAGGGAAATTTACACTAACTTAAATCTTGTCTACTGTAGTAAGGAAAAACTGAGATCAAATGCTTAAACATACAATTCATCTAACTATTGCTAAGAGGCTTTGCTTCAAAAGAATGCTAAGCTAACATGTGTGTAACCCTACTGTCCTAGGCATGCAGTCTAAAATAGCCAAACATTTTATTGTTGTGCATGTAAATGAACACAATAACTCTCTTTTTCCTTTTTGTATTTTTTTGTGTGAAAATGTGAATGCTAAATCCTTTTGGTGATGTGGCAGGTGGATTAGGGATGATAGTGAATAGTTAGATGGTTTGGGAGGCAAGTAGGGGTTTTCTCCTATCTTCCTAGGGGCTTTTTCCAAAATTCGGCCTCAAAACATGACACTACAGGTTGTCCTGCAAGATGTCCTTATGCCTCCTACAGGATGTCCTAATGCTCCTACAGGATTCGGCCGAGAGAAATAGGAGTGATTTGGAAGGTGGTGTAGGGCTTAGGGAAGGTGAATTTTGGGATAAATGAGGCAAGGGAGTGGCTAGGACTCCTTCATAGCTCAAAACAGAGTTTGTGAGATGGTTGGATTTTCTCAACAAACTTGCAGAAGTGTTCTTATGAAAAGATGAATTTGGTGAGGGACTTAGTGGAAAAAGTGATAATCATGGATGGATGAGGTTAGGACGGGGTTTCTGGTCATGAAATTCCCCTGCACTATTGGAACTCTTGCACGGCATCAATCATTGGCATTTATCCATAAATCATGTCAAACAAGAAGGATTTTCAATCAACTAAAGAAAACAGAATTTCATTACCTAGTTGCCTAGTTCATGCATGGAAACACTTGTAGAATAATGTGAAACACTATGAGATATAATACAAGGTTGAATATATCAGAAATGACAATTAAATCATATTCTTGAAAACTGATAAAATGCTAGCCTAAGTAGCAGGAAACACTAAATTCCATGAGAAATCAGAATTTTGTCTTTTTGGGGCTGCATAGGAGTTCTTTCCTCAAATCATGGTCCTTGAAGGGATGAGTGAGGCCAAAGCTACCTACTATCAACTTTTTGATATTCCTTTATCTTCCTAAGCTACGGCTAAAGAAAATCACAAATGGAAGCAAACTTATCAAATCCACAACTACTTGCAATGAAATAATGCGAAGAACAATTCAACCATTAATCTGTGAAATCAACTACGCATATAAATACAAGAAGAGGAGCCTTTGTTGCTAGAGTTGGGCCCTAAGCCAAAAACTTCAGCCCTCTGAGTCAACTCAGTGTTGGATCAAGTAAATGCTCATTCTCATTATCATATCAAAAAATTACATAACAATGTCTTCCAGAAGTCTTGAACTCGAAAATGCCTAGTGCTTTTACATCAAAAATCTGAATCCTAATGAGGCTATAGGCCTCTTTATTTTTAAGTCTCCAAAGACTTCCTTAAATCTAAGGAGACTCGACTCTCAAACTCAATATGAACTCGCTCTTTAACTGTCACTGGCTTGGCTACCTTTGGATCTTCATGACTCGACTGCTTGCAACTCCAAACTAGTGTAATTTGATGGAGGAATATTCTAATGAGTGAGGACTAAATGAGGATCTATCTCCTACAATATCTCCTCCTTGTCTCATTTGAGTTTCTGCCCTTAATTAGCCAAAATTGCCATGCTTTTCTCTCAAAACCTGCAATCAATGCACATTAGTCCACTAGACATAACATTTCAATTTTACTCATCTCATTAAGCAAAATATATTCAAAATATGTAAGGAACTGTGAGAGGAGTTTATTTAAATAATCTTGGAGGTGTATCAAGGTCCATAAAGTTACCCAATGATGAGGCTCATCATCACCCCCCTACTGAAAGTATTTCTCATCCTCTAAGCAACTCAATCTATATCCATGTCCTTCATTGCTCTAGTGGCCTCCCTGACATTCCATGTTTCTGTTGTAGTTTCTTCCTCCTATGAATAGAATCTTGCCTTCCTCTCTATCTCTTCCCATTGCTTTGTTTCTTCATCTTCCTTCCTTCCTTCCAACATTCCTAAGAGAACTAGTGGACTGAGTCTCAATCCAATCCAATTGACTTTGAGTCTTTGTAGAGCTTGCTTGTACATGGGTGTTTTTTTTAGTGCCTCTCTCATTCTCTGGGGAGAATGGTACTCTCTGATTTTCAGGTTGTAGGGCAAAGTGTTCCATCTCCTTTGGAAATCTTACATGTTATCATCCCCTAATAACCTAAACATGTTTTTGAAGTGTGTGACTGCTTGCTCTTGGGAAGCAAGGTACCTAGGTGCAAGCTTAGGGTCATTTGCAATCAGGTTGTGGGTGTTGATGACAGCCATTGGATTTGATTGCTTAGCTCTTATCATGAGGGGTTTTGTCTCTTCTCTTGCCATTACTTTCTTCATCTCTGCAGCTCTTGCCTCCTCATGATTCATACATGATGCCAAAGCCATCAATTGCAAGTCCCCTAGTTTTGAATTTGGGTCCCACACATTCAGATCTGTCAAGGCCAAGTTGTGTAGGTAAAACTTAAACATTTTAGCTCTATCCTCCAAGGTGCTTTGATCACATAGATCAATGAGTTGTCTATAGTCCTGTAAGGGCATAGTGCCTCTCTGTGCTAAAGCCTTAATTTGGAATTGTAGCCATTGTTCCTTAACATACAATGCATAAGACTTTGCTAGCATCCTGCACTGGATTGCCTCTAAGGATAAATTGGCCATAGCTGCTAATTGACTTTCTCTCTATTGTAACTATCCCCTTAGCCATGCATTCTCTGCTTCCAACTGAGCTTTCAACATTACCTCTTTGTCCCTTATGTTGCTCAGTTATCTACCCATCTCCTTTACTTTCTCCTCCATGTGGCCTATATCCTCCACTCCTTTAGATTTGGCAATTTGCATCCACCTATGTGTTCTTTCCCTTTCTTTTTCAAGCTCAAAGAATAAGGGGATGGAAAAATTTTGTGGAATAGACCTACTCCATTCAATGAACCCATAGTAAGAGTCAAGGTTGGGTTGAAGACTAGGTTCCCTCAATTCTGGATCTTCCTTCTTTGTTTCTTGCTGAGTGATACCTTGGTGGCTCATTTTCTGAGTTTCCTATAGGTTTAGCAGAGTTTTATGTAGGATGGCCTCTGCTTCCTGTAGCTCCTTCTGTGTCTCCTGTAGGATACATTTTCCCTTTGATGAGTTAGACCTGGTGATAGGCCTCCTAACATAAGTGATGGGATATTTGGGAGAGGCTTGTCCTGATGATCCTTCTTCTTGATTTTTCGCAAGAGGAACTATCTTTTCTTGCTACTTTGGTGAGTCTTAAATGACAATAGGAATTTTGGTGGGTGTTTGAGGTCTTCCTTGCCTGATCTTTGTGCTTTTTCTTGTCCTAAAGTACAATGGGATTTATCTCTGTCTCTTGTAGGTTTTAACCCCGTACAGAAATTACCTGCATATGAATTCTAAATCACTGGAAAAAATAAAAATGCGAGAGCATAACACATAAAACACATATACACAGAGATTTCCCACTGGATCTCAAAACCGAGACTACCAGCTTGATTTTTCATTATGTTCCTTTCAATGTTACAATACATATTTATACATGCCGAAGCATCCAATACCATGGACCGAAAACATCGCGTCCAAAACTATGGACCGAAAACCATAGGTAGGTTCGCCCAACCTAATATAGGGTCCAAAAAAAAATTTCTCGG
>APFE030878254.1:122792-137574 GCA_000404065.3 Pinus taeda
GCCCACTATAGATTATTTCTTACTCATCCAACTGACTGCGCCTCCAAATAGGTTAAACACATACCCACTTGTAGATCTTCTCTGATCCAGATCTCCAGCCCGGTCTGCATCAACAAAGCAACAGATATCCAACATTTTGTCCAATCCTGGTCTTCCTTGGTAGCACAAACCATAATCACTAGTGCCACACAAATACTTGAAAACCTGCTTCACTGCTGTCCAGTGCTCCTTCCCTCGTTTTGACAAAAACCTTCTCAATACTCCCACTGCATGTGCAATGTTTGGTCTAGTATAGACCATTGCATACATTAGGCTACCGACTGCACCTGCATATGGAACACGGGACATATCCTCTTCCTCTTCTTGTGTCTTGGGACACTGTTCAGTAGATAACTTTACACCTACATGAATAGGAACCTTCACCTATTTACTATCCTGCATATTAAACCTCTACAGTATTGTCTCGACATACTTCCTCTGATTTAACTAGAGCTTCCTCTTTGCCTGATCTCTTTTAATTTCCATCCCCAAAATATAGTTTGTAGCACCAAGATCTTTCATGTCAAATTTGGAGGACAATTGGGTCTTCAAATACTAGATAATTTCTTTATCATTTCCAACTAGCAACATATCATCCACATACAAGACCAGATAAATAACACGATCACCAATTAATTTAAAATACACACAGTGATCTGCTTTTCTTCTGGTGAAGCCAAGTCCCTGTATAAATGTATCAAATTTCTTATACCACATCCTTGGTGACGTTTTAACACATAAAAGACTTCTTTAACTTGCATACCAGTTCTTTCTTACCCTCACTGCAAGCCTGCAGGTTGCTTCAGTAGATCTCCTCTCCAGATCCCCGTGAAGAAATGATGTCTTCACATCCATCTGTTCTACCTCAAAATCAAAAGTAGCAGCAATAGATAAAAAGTAATCTAATAGAAAGAACCTTGGCAATAGGAGAAAAAATATCACCAAAATCAATTCCTGGCACCTGGGAAAACCTTTGCTAACCACCGAGCTTTGTATTTCTCCACCTTTCCTTCTGCATTTGTCTTCTTCTTGAACACCCATTTGCTGCCAATGGGTTTCCTTCCAGCCGACAACTCCACCAGATCCCAAGCCTTATTTTTGTGCAAAGATGCCACTTCATCAACCATGGCCTCTTTCCAGAGTTTTCCATCCTCTAAGTGTACTTCTTCTTTCACAGTTTTGGGATCATCATCAGTAATAGATAAAGCAAAATTTGAACAGAAAGCAAATGGACTATACCTTTCTGGCTGCCTTTTTTCTCGAACTGATTTTTTCACACCCGGAGTTTGTGGCTCTTCATCTTCTAATTCCTCCTCTGCTGTAGAGTCTAATTCTTCATTCTTAAGCTCAAACTCTATCTTATCAAGTTCATTTGGTTGGACTTCATGTTTAATAACATCTTTTACCTCTCTGAACACCACATCTCGACTGTACACAACTTTCCGTGTGACGAGGTTCCAAAGCTTATAACCCTTTAAACCATCCCTATACCTAATAAAGATGCACTTTTCAGATTTACTATCCAACTTGGTTTGTTTCTCTTTTGGAACATGTACATATGCATCACATCCAAATACCCTCAGATGTGGAAGAGAGAGCTTCTTACCAGTCCATACCTCTTGTGGAGTTTTATCTTCCAACGCTGATGAAGGTGACCTGTTGACCACGTAACATGCACTATCCACCGCCTCTGCACAGAATTCCTGTCCTAACCCGGCACCACTGAGCATGCTTCTTACCCTTTCCATCAACGTCTTATTCATTCTTTCTGCAACTTCATTTTGTTGAGGTGTATATGGAGTAGTCTTTTGTCATGCTATACCACACTTACAAAATTCTTCAAATTTCTTGCTATAAAACTCTCCACCATTATCTGTCTTGAGCACCTTTATCTTTTTCTCTGTCTGATTTTCCATGAGAGCCTTAAAATCTTTAAACCTGTCAAAGGCTTCAGATTTCTTCTTAAGGAAATATATCCATGTATTCCTTGAGAAGTCATCTATAAATGATACATAGTACACAGACTTACCCAGTGATGGAACCTTCACAGGTCCAAACACATCACTGTGCACAAGTTTTAATATTTGTTTCGCCCTCTTACCACCTAAGGGGAAACTCACCCGATTCTGCTTCCCATATACACAATTTTCACAAAAATAAAAATCCATAGTAGTCATACCTTCTACCATAACTTTACCATGAAGTATTCGAAGGCCCTTCTCTCCAATATGTCCAAGCCTTTGATGCCACAACATGGTCTTCTCTCCAAAGACCACTAGATTTTCTGCTCCACTTTCAAGAACCACAAAACTATTTCACCCATCAATAACAGTGCTACCTTGTAGCTTGTACAGAGTTCCAATCCGAACTCCCCGCATCAATACCAGTGCTCCCTGAACCATTTTGTAGGTATCCTTCTCAAACACTGTTTTTACACCTACATCATCCAACTTGCTTATAGAAATCAGATTTTCTCGCTAATGCAGGAATATGTAGAACACCTGGAAGCATTCTAACCCTTCCACCTTGCAACTTCAACTTTACTTTTCCACGACCAATGATTCTAGCCTTCCTGTCATCCCCCAAGAAGATATCACCACCATCATATTTATGATACTCGCAGAACCACTCTCTATGGGGAGTGAAGTGAAAGGATGCACTTGAGTCATTCAACCATGCCTCATGATCTACATGTGTACTTGAAAAAGCCAAGTACACATCCCCACCTTCATCTGAGGTGGTTTTCGCCTCTACAAAAGGAGCATCATCATATCCCTTCCCTTTATCAGGAGCTTTAAATTTACAGTCCCTTTTGAAGTGCCCTTCCTTTTCACATTTCCAGCACAATACCTTTACAGGTTTTCCTGGAGATTTAGATCTCCCTCTGGATTTAGATCTCCCACTCGATGAATTATTATTGTTTCCATTCTAAGAACATCCTCATACAGACAAGACATCACCATTTTGGCTCTCCATATTTTTTCATCTCATCTCCTCCGTCAGCAAGGCTGAGACTATTTCATCAAACTGCAAGGCAGTTGCATTGCTACTTATTGCAATAACCAAACTATCCCACGAATCTGGTAGAGAACACAATAAGCTAATGCACTTATCTTTATATGAAATTTTAATATCAACAGATGCTAACTGACTTAACATAGTATTAAATGAATTCATATGCTCTGTCATCGAGCCTTCATCTTTCATCCTCAGGTTATACAGCTTTTTCCATAGGAATAGTTTATTCACCAAAGACTTAGATTGGTACAAAGTCCCTAACTTGTCCCACAAAGCCTTCACCGTAGCTTCCCTTGATACATTCAGCAATACTGAAACAAGACACACAATCGTATTGTGCTCTTTGCCTTCTGATCCAACTTGTTCCATTCTTCATTGGACACTCCCGTTGGTTTAGTACTTGGATCTACTGCGATCAACTGATCTTTATCCACCAACAGATCCTCCATCTTGAGTTTCCACAACTCAAAACACTGACCATTAAATTTCTCAATCTCTATCTTTCCACTGCTCGCCATCTTCTTTCACCACCAGAATCGATCACGTAGATCTCCCACTGAACAAGGTCTACCACAGGCCCAAGAAAAACCCCTCAACAACAAAGGCATCCCCTTGAAGCCAAAACAACTCTGATACCAAATGTAGGTTTTAACTTCATATAGAAATTACCTGCATACTAATTCTAAAAACAGAAAATAAAAAATGCGAGAGAATAAAACATAAAACACATATACGCAAAGATTTTCTCCTGGATCCCAAAATTGGGACTACTAGCTTGATTTTTCATTATTTTTCTTTCAATGTTACAATACATATTTATACATGCCAAAGCATCCAATACCATGGACCGAAAAGCATTGCGTCCAAAACCATGGACCGAAAACCATAGGTAGGTTCACCCAACCTAATATAGGGTCCAATTTGTTTTTTTTCCCGGGGCGCTGCCCCAGACCCCATAGAGGGGGGCTACCTGCCCCCCTCAAACCCCTAGACAAGGGGGGCTACCGCCCCCTAGTTGCGTAATCAGTACAACGAAGGGGGGGCTCCGCCCCCCCTCTAACCCCCCGTTCACTACATAGGTTAATTGTGGAAAGAATATAACACAACCCAATACTTGATGTGTAGTAAACTAGTTTCCTTGAGTATCTTTGATTTTTCTAATCCTGTTATGCGACCTATGATCCATGGTAGATTTGTGAAAAAACATTGTATTCATTTCTCCTTCCTTTAGCCATTGAACCTTTGATTTCTATTTCCAAAAAATCTCCTCTTGCTTGCATAAATATTCCCATTCTTGTTGAACATAATCTGCTTATTCCTTAGTCTCCTCGATGAAGCCCTTTGAAATGAGGGTTTGGTTAATTTCTTGTAGTTTCCGTTCTGATACTTTTTTGGTTTCAAAAATATTGCCAAATTCATTCTTGTTTCAAACTTTAAGCCTTTGCTTGACATGCTTCAATCTCTGATGCAGAAGGAACATTTTAGTGCCCTGAGCTTGTGTATCTTCTGTCCACCATCTTTCAATGATGATGATGAAGTCAGGATGGCTAAGCCAAATATTTTCAAACCTGAAAGGTCTATTTCTTGGAGTTCCTATAAAGGGAACTTCAAGTTGAATAGGCCAGTGGTTCGAGCCTCCAACAGGAAGTATCATTGCTACCAAGTTATGGCCTGTGAGGATAAGGTCCTCCGAGATAACGAATCTATCAAGTTTAGAGGCCACTTAAGACTCTCCTCCCCTCTTATTATTCCAGGTAAATATGCCATTACTTGTCTTTGTATCTACAAGCTTCATGTTGTTTATGAAATTCTAAAATGCTATAGAATCTCTGCCTAGTGATCTGGTCCCCCCTTTTTTCCGATAGAGACCTGATCATATTGAAGTCTCCTCCCAGAATCCATGGAATAACCGGATGTCTTCCTCTTAACTCCTCCAATGAGGTTAGAAGTCTGAGTTTTTCTTTCGGATTTTGTGGATCATACACATTTGTGAGAAAATAAACTTCCTTGTCTCCCAAAGGTTGGATGACCACTGATAATTGTTCCTGGATGCTTCAGCATCTAGGATACCAAGTTTCTGAGGGTTCTAAAGTGTGAGACTTCCTTCAGCTACTTTGTCTGCATTAACTTCTAGATATTCATATTTGATAAGCCATTTGCTATGCATCTCCTTTATTTTGTCTACTAAACATTTTTTTCCCTGGATGAAAATCATGTTTGGTTTTTCTTATTTCATTCTATTGCTAAGATTTCTTTGTTTCCCTTTACTTCCTAGACCCCTAATATTCCATGTTGTGAGCTTCATTAAGAAAGATTTGTAAATGAGTAACTAGTTAGGTCTTTCATCTTACCTGAATTTATCATGAGTTTTCCACACTCTATCAACAACTCATTCTGCTTTTTCCTACCCCTTTTCTGCCTGGGTTCCTAGGAGCTAGTCCCGATGTTGCCTTCACTGTTTTAACCCGTTTGTTGTCCTGATTGTCATTGTTTCTTTTGATCCCTGTACCATTTACCTGATTTCTCCATAGGAATAGTTGTTGCACCTTATTAAACTCCTCTTGAGGTAGCGAATCCAATCCTTTGGTAGTTCCCTACTCCAAGAACTTTTCCAGATCTAGATGATCCCTATCTATGATCTCCTACAGTTCATGATCCTCTGTTCCCACCTCACTCGAGGTCATTTCTTGGTCCTTATCAAGTTCCACTATATTCAACATATCCTTCCTTTTTTGGTTTTTTTTGGGTAAATCCTCCATGTTATCTTCCTTTTCCTTCTCTGCAGTGCTATCCTCTAGTATCTAGTTTGTTTTATTACGCTTCTCTTCTTCTTCTAAAATATTGAACCTATTCTGACTAAACTGATTTTCCTCACTGACTTTCTTCTGGTTCCTTCTCCCCCATTTACCTCTGCTCCCCACTTTGTTAAAGCCTTCAGTTTCTTTCCCTGAGGTTGCTTTAGTTCTTCTTTCCATTTTGTTTAACGGGTAGTCTCCAAATAGATGCCTATGTTCATGGCATTTGCGACATCTGAAAGGAACATGCTCATAATCCACCGCTTGCACCCAGTCTACATCAAAAACCTCTAGAATTATTTCATATAGTAGAGCTCCTGAAAGGTCCATCTCTACGCATATACGGGCAAAGGAGATGTATTTTCCTCGCATTGTGGCCTCTATATTTTTAAAAAATGCCCTAATTTATTTCCTATGGCCTTTAATGATTATGGCTGCCAATAATTGAGAGGTAGGGAATAAAGCCTTACCCATATTGAGACTAAAGTGAAAGTCTCATGCTCCGGTCTGAAATTCATCACCCAAGGCTGCATATACAGGTCTGAAGCAACATAGAAGTAAGGCCCTCCTTCAAACACCCTATCTTTATCCTCAATGTTTGTGAAGACTATAGTAAATAAACCCTTGGATCCAAGGTGTAGCTCTATATCCCCCTTAGGTTTCCAGTGATGCTTTATCCATGTATTTAAGGCCTTCTCCATTGGCCATAACCCCATGAATTTACAAATAAATGCATAAGACGCCATATGTTCCCTATGCGCCTGTAGCACTGGATCACTTAACACCACTAAGGTTGTGGTGGTCGCCTTAGGCTTACAAGGTCCAGTCTGATCTTTGTTATCGACATGCAGATTATCTCATTCTATTCACTTCTCTCATCTTGCTCCTCCTTGCGTATCTTCCTGCCCCTGTGCGCTTCTGCTTTCCTGTTTCCGTTTCCCTAACCCCCCGGTTTCAGCCCCCAGTGGTTCCCTGAATCGATTAGAGACTGCCTGACTGTAGGAGGGAGTGGAACTCCCCCCTCTCTCCTCTCCATGGTACCTAACTTTGATCTCCTGGCGCAAACCCTAGCTCTGCAAGTTTTTTGCAGGAGCAACCAATATTTTCCGACATAATTTCAATTCATTAATTAATAATTAATAATAAATAGTATTACTAATTGCGATATATCTAATTTGCTATCATTAAAATATTAATTATACTATGAATATATATATTATAATTATAAATATATATAATATATATATATATATATAAACTTCTTATTAAATAATAATAATAATAATTTAGGTTGATATTTATGAGCATTGTTGTGTGTGTAAACAATTTTATTGCACAATAAGTTTTTATATATCTTAAAATCATTAACATACATTTAAGATTTTTTATATTCAATTTTTTTTGGTAGGGACTACAGTGCATGCCGTCCTTGTTTAATCTAGACATTGAAATATTTGAGGCATGTCTGGTATTAATATATTTTTGTTTTAAATATTACATGTCAACTAAATGTGAAATTAAGAAACTATATATCCCCCTTATACTAAAAGGTTGTTGTTGTTGTTTTTTTTTTTATACTTTTTTTGTATCTCTATATAAAGTTGATTTAAAAATAAGGTGGAAATTGGAGTATTTTATTATGGCTTATATTGAAATTTTTTGTTGATACTATTTCTAATTTATTAATGTAAGTATTATCTTATTATTTTAAATGTAACATTACATGACAACATCTCCCTCATATTGGAATGTAGAGCACCTCTCGGCTCAAAACTAACCACATTATTCATTTATATTGTATTTTCATTTTCATTTTTTATTTTTCTTGAAAATTAAGAGTATTTCATTAATTAAAAAAAATTACATTTAGTGTGGCTTTTCAAAATCCAAAAACTATCATTTATCATAAAAGGAACACAAGTCATGGATTATCAATCAAAGATACTAGGAAATATACTAATAAAAAAAAACTATTAAACAATGACAATAATAGTAATTTCAACAAAGAACATACTTATTCTTTGAAGATACAGGGTGAAAAATTTAGGGTTTTCTGGGTTAAGAAGGAAATGCCACTGATATTGGCATGAGTTTCCTTCGGTTGGCTAACTTTTCTCCCTCTTCTTCAACCAATACATTATTTCTCTTATGGCCTTTTTTTCTATCCTCCTTGACCATCTTGGATGGATATTTGAAAGATTGCATATGAGCTACTAAATGGGGATTTGAAGAACTTGAACTAGATTGACTATTATCTATTTGATCGTCTAGCATAGATGTGGATCTTTATTGAGGCGAGCCTTCGCTATAGTAATAATGTGTGGAAAATCCAAATATATTTCTAGGATATCTTCATTCTCATTCTCTTACATTATTGATCTAGTTGGTTCCTTTAGTACAGAATTTTGTAGATTACCTTCTGGATTCCTTTCCTTGAGCTTTGTTGCAAGTGGAAAAGACTTGGGAATACCTCTAGTAGCTTACTAGGGGGATGATGGATTAAATTTTTGTGTTGGGGTATGATTCAAATATGAGAGAGATGCAAATTTTTTTCCAGATCTTGGGTTCTAATAAGAATTTATGGCTCCTAGCGATATCAAATTCCTTGTCTTTTAGGGAAATTTTCCAAAATGCTCTTGATCTTTATGAGTTGACTGATATGTTGGTAAATCCTTTTCTATCATAGGATATGCTCTAAAAAGATGACCATATTTATGACAAGGCCTACATATAAATGGGACATTTTGACAATCTAGTGTCTAATTCCAAAAATTACCCTAATAATAAATGTCTATTGAAGATGGAAGAAGCAACGAAATATTCATATAGACTCAAATCCTTACATATGATGTGTATATCCCTCTTCTAATTTCATCAGATAACCTTGTAAAAGCTACTAATGATATTGCTAATGTCTTCAAGGGTTTTGTTTTCCCAATATTCCTTTGGAAGAGAAAAGAGATGAACCCATACCCAAGCAACAAGGAAGTCTTCCTTCTTAAAATTGTACCACTCTTTCTAAAATCAAATGAAGATTCCAAAATTATTAGAAAAGTAATTCCATCCTTGAAAAATATTCATTCAATCTTCGAAGCTAGAAAAAATTACTGTGAAGAACGATTTTGTTACTTATAACTCTAGATCTATTTGTCCCTCGATGTTCCATTTATTTTGGATCCAATCAATTAGGGACTTTTCATAGGGCCATAATCCGATGAAATTTGAAATGAGAGCATGATTCTTGAATATATTGGATATATTCTACAATCTTGTTAGATTTGGCCTCATACTTTTATTCTTGCACTATTTTTGATAGGAAATTCCCTTGAATTTTATTTTTCTAGTATGCTCCAAGTAGTGGTTTCTCCGAGTGACCAAAATCTCAAATACCTATATTTGAGATTTGAAAAGGATGTGAATTATGATGAGTTTGGGAGGGGTTTCCAATTGATCCAACATTCCTACAAACTCATAAGATGATTTGACTGAAGGAGAGGTCAATCCCCACCCCTTGGAACTACCCATGGAATTATATATAGAAGAAATCCTAGTCGAAAACCTTAAATAATCCCCTTCATAAATTTTACCATATTGTATTTTCATATTATGATAGTACTATATAGTTTTTTCCTAATAGAAATTGCAACAATGATTCAAATTTACAAAGATGTTTGAAATTTATATATGTAAAATTTAATTTTATAAATAGGTTAATTATAATATATTATATATAATAAATATATAATATATATGATATATCATAATATATATATATATTGGTATATGTTAGTATGTATATAGTAATACGGTAATGTATATGTATATGATATGTGAATGTATATGTAAGTTAATGTATAGTAATGTAAATCGTAATATGTATATGTATATGTTTAAGTGTATATGTTACGTATTAGGTGTATAATGTATATGTAATAGTATATATGGAATATATATAATTCTTATCTAGTATATAATAATATATATATAGTAGTATATATATATATATAGTTAATATAGTATAGATACGATAGTTCTATTTGTTCTATAATTATTTTTCATAAAAATGAGTAGATTTTATGTTAAGTCCATGCCTAGTCACGACAGGTACCCAGGTAATAAGTTACATTAATGTATCTAGTAGCTCAATTCCTTGAGCATTTGAGATTGTGTATACAGATTCGGTCCAAATCCTTAATCGAGAACTCCACAGTACGAAAAATTTGATTTCATTCCAGTTGAATATTTTCAAAAATATTGATCCAGATATATTTTCATCGCATTCTTATCTATTTGCCACTTTAAATATGACCGACTTATCATTTTTTACAACCCCTAGTTAATCCCCCTCATTGTAAATATTGTAACTATTTCTTTTTTTATAAATTAAAATGGTGTGAGGATTCAGACACTTATTATAGAGTTTGAGGAAGGAAAATGCTAGGGATTAGAAGATTGAATTTTTTATGATAACCATGGGAGGTTGGAAGTTTTGGAATTTACTGTACTAGTTTTTCCATTAATTCAACTAAATAAGGACATAGGAGCCATGCTTTCATTAGATGAATCCACAATGCAGAGAGGACAAAATTTAAGAAGTGATGGGATGCATTGGGAGGTGGGATAGCCAAAGTCAACCAATGGGAAGGTGGTGCAATGGCCTCCCCATGACCATGTGAACATAGAGAACCACCTTGACTGAGGATCAAAAGGAGGGAAACAAAGACCGTACCACACAACCACTAAATGGTTATAACATAATAGCAGGAGGAATTATGGGAGAGAGGATGAGGGACATCATGCTAAACACACAATACGGAGGAGAGAAAAGTAAAGAAGAAAGGAAGCAATGTGTTGCAAGAAAGGAAAGCATGAATACGAGGGAATATTACATAGAGAACCATTGTGCACTACTGAAGGGGGCACAAACAACAAAAAAGGAAGTTGAGCATAGGAGATTGAAAGAAACTTTGTGGTTCTACAAGAATTAAAATGAGAGGATATATTCCTTTGGTTGAGGATTGAAAGGCTAGAAGAACATATCTCAGGTGAGGTGTAATAGTCTCTATATTCATTAATGGGCTAGAGGGTGGAGATGCTTTAAAATTTGGATTCCATTGATAGTTGGGGTGGAGGCCTTTTCCTTGGATTCCTAGTAAGGAGTGTTCTAAAGTCCCCCTTTCTTGTATTCTAGCTTTATTACAGTGTGTTATTAACTATTGGGTTTGGGTGGAACCATTGTGGGTAATATCTTTAAGGGTGGAGATGACTAACCTTTGGATTCCCTTATTTTGTTGAGGATGGAGGTGACTAGCCTCTGGGTTCCCTTATTTTTTTTAGGGTGGAGGTGAAAATGCTCTAGATTCCCTCATGTTGCTGATGGTGTAAATGAGAACCTCTATATTCCATTATTTGACTAGCGGGTGGAGGATGAGAGGCCTCAAGATTTCCTATTTCATATTTTGGATTGGATAACTAGTGGGTGGGGGTGGTTGACCTCTAGATTCCTTGCTTCAACTGATTAAATTGTGTAATTGGTGGGTGGAGGTGTTGTATCCTCTGGATTCCTTGTTTCGGCTAATTGGATTGTGTAGATAGTGGATGGATGTGTTTAGTCCTTTGGACTCCCTGTTTCAACTAGCAACATTGATTTTGTCCTTTGATAAATCCTCCTTAAGCTATGGAATCTAGCTTGGGGGTGACTAGCTGGAATATAGGAAATAATGCAAACTAGTATAAGGATGGGTGGAGAGTTGAAGTCTCGATCTCAGTTTATAGGTTCATACTATAAAATATAAGTGTCTCTCATGATTTTATGTTCTTATGCTTTGAATGTTATACACTTGTTAATATGCTAATCAATAATAGATTAATTTATGCTAAAGATTATGGATCCTGTGTGAATGAGAAATGTGGATTTCTTGGATGGTTTTGCAAGGGATTAAATTCCTATGTTATTTTGAGCATAGATTTCATTTGAATGGCTTGTGTGCAATGGTTATATGTGCTAGTATTGAGAGATGGATAAATCTTTGTTTTCTGTAATTTTTCTCTTATCAGGCCTTGGTTTAGAATTTATAAGCTCGGGAGAGATAGATTGTTCATACAAATATATATATGCGGCTTGGATAAGTCATTGCTTACACTTAAGTTTAGGAGGGATAGCCTTATATGTACAAATATCTATATATTTCATTCCTGTGTATATGGGTTGCAATGTGAGTTAGGCTTATGCAATATAAGTTCCATAGGGTTGTATTTTGCATATGCTACATATGCACAAGTATTTATTATTATCGCGTTAGGCTAAGTATGTGCTAAGCTAGGGAGTGGAAGCATTACTTCGTATAAAAACATATGTGTATACATATGTTTCTAGGCTTGAACAAGTCTATGTAAATATCAAGAGGGATAACTTGTTGAACTCACATGTATGTTCACACATGTTATTGTGCCAAAGGGCTTGGGAAAGGACTATTGAATTCATATGTAAACTACACATGACCTATAAATCCTTAAAGCTTTGGGGAAATGGAAATACACCCTACTAAGCCATATACATGAGGATTGTGACCATACATGAAGGTAGAGGAGAGAAGGGTTGTTGATGGTTGTGAGGTACTCTCACCATTAGATGACTCTGGAGGTCTTGAAGGGAGCCTGTGGAGGAACTCTCATAGTTCTATCCTTGGGATAATGTGGCAACGTGGGGCATGTCAATTAATGGATTGCGTAACAAGGAAGAGGACCCCAATTTCTTTCATAATACAAAATGGAATTCTAACAAGGGTCAAGAGTCTGGTGGGGCCCTTGATCAACGTGGCATATGCCATGGATGGAGAGTGGTGTGGGGTCTCATGGCATGAAATGCGGAAGATATGACATCACCATGATGGTCAAGGATGATGATGTCACCTTGTTATTTGGAGAAGGGTGCGTTAATTGAATAATCAGGATGCATATCTCAGGAGGGAGAATGATTTCCTTCAATTAATGGGAAGGGATTCCCATCTCACTTCATCGGGACTTTGAAGGTTCTTCATGGAAGTGTTAAGAGAAATTATCGAGGTTTGAAGTCCAAGATTATGCAGTAGGAGGGGCTCGCTTGACTGGGTTATATAATATGTGAAGGTTATGTCAAGGAGGTAAGGGGGTCTACGTATGGTGATGTGGAAAGCCACGACGGTAGCCTCATGAGGATGACATGGTAGTCATTTTGCATGCCACATGGTAGAGCTTGGTTCAGGGTAGAAGATTAATGGATGATATTTAAATGGCCATATCCTTTTATATGGGTTTTGGATTGAAGTAAATTTTATATTTCCATAAATTTCTTGATGAGATGAAAGTAATGATGAAGTTTATTTTAGGTTTTGAAGTGTTTGAGAAAAGTTGAAGAAATTAGACCCCATTTCCATAACACAACCTTGGAGGTCAAGAATCAATAGTAGCACCCTCTTTTCACTTATAGTGTGGTTTATTGGTGGTGAAGGGGCATGTTTATAGAGTGGTATCAGAGAAAATGTTCAACATTAGACCTTTAGAGATCATATGAGGCCTCAGAGCAATATGAAAGGTGTTATGATCCGGATTTAAATAGGAACGCAATATATTGCAGAGATAACCATAAATACAGAGATGCGATAACCATAAATAACGAGATGTAGCGGAAATAACACTTTATTTCATTAATGGAAAATACCGAAATATGTTTACAACCAGAATTGGGAATAAATCAGCTAGGACGATTGTAGCTTATCTCTGAGAAGAGATGTGCAGCTACATGTCTCTGAACTCTTCCGAACTTGTGTTACAATGAGGCTCGAAGGCCTATTTATTATTGAGAAACAATGGAAAACCCTTCACATTCCAAAACCGACCCTTAGAAGATGAAAAGCCAAATTGTGGGCCCCGGTTTGGGTAAATTGGTACATCAATTTCCCGGGGTCGTAACTTTAGCATATGATCTCTGTTTGACGCATACAATAGCTCATTAGAAAGATCTATTCGAGCACTATCATTGTTGGAACAGGCAACATGGGTCCATTCCATGGACCCATGTTTCCCCCGGATCCCAAAAAACGTTGTTTAGGGCCTCAAAACGGCTCCGGAAGTTCAGGACCCGAAAAACTGCTAAAAATAGTAAGTTGTGCTACAATTAAGGAAACTGAAAATGCTAAAAGAGACAATGATGGGGTCCAGATGGACTTGGCAGGTGGCCACCAATATCCACCTGGATCATTCCTCCCCCCTTAGGAAGCAATGGTCCCCATTGCGTTGAGTTCCTCCATCTGCTGAACTTTTTCTGCACTGTCTGAGTGTCCAGTAACGGTGGGAAGCATGGTCGATGACGGTCCATATTGAACACTTGGTGCAGGTGAAGGAATGGAGGAATGTTGTGCTCCAAAGCATTGTTCCCCACAAGCTTGGTACTACTGTAAGGACCATGTTGGAGTGGTCTGAGCTTCTGATGGGTCCTGGTAAGGCGTTCTTTCTGTCGATGCAACCAAACTTTGTTTCCCACCTGAAGCTTGTGTGGTACCCCTATGGGTGAGGAGAAGTTGTTCCTGTGTTCTGTCATGACCGTATCCCTTTGCTACTGCTGCTGTGTGGAGGAACCCTTTGCGGTGGTCATGGACGTAGCAACGATCTTCCCCTTACTTTGGGAGTGAACCATACAGATGAATTTCCTGGTCTGTGATATGAGCTTGCTGCCTTTCTTAGCAGTGATCAAATATGTGGCGGTAGGTGGGGCTACCTCCGGTATCCTGTATAATGAGTTATTCAAAGAAATAATGACAGCACGAGGCCTTGACTCATACAAAGCATGTCACCTCCACAAGTATGGTTGGCCTAATAATACATCACAAACATCCAGTGGTGTAACATCACACAATACCTCGTCTGTGAATGGCTTGATGCTGTAGGGAAGG